>JAJDFF020000557.1:0-14934 GCA_021527025.2 Geoglossum cookeanum | reverse complement strand
CGGCTCGTGGGCCTGGGATGGGCAAAACCGCCAGTATCACTGGATGCCCTGCGCGTCGCCGTATCCCTCCCAGTCCAGGCCCCAGTCCAACCCCAGGCCCAGTCTCCGGCGCCGTCTCCATCCCCCTCCCCCTCCCCGTCCTGGCGTCCCACGCCCTGACCGTGGACTGAGCGAACCGCGTTCAGATCCCGACCCATTTTGACCGCATCAGCGTCCAGCCGGCGCCCCAAAGTCACGCCAGCGTAACGGAATGTCCGGGGGGACGTTTCGACAGATGGGAAATTGCATGCGTTCATTTCTGACTCTCGGCGCCGCCGCCCTGGCCCTCGCCGTCGCCGCCCCCGCCCTGCGGGATCAGCACCCGGCCCTTCACGGCCACGTTCAGCCCATCCTTGCGCGCGCTGACCTGATCCAGCGCCAGCTCGCCCGGCCTGGCATCCAGTTGCAGGGAGACATTCTGCAGCCACAGGCCGCCCTCCTCGTCGGACAGCATCACCTTCGCGTCGTTGATCCTCCAGTGACTGATCTTTTCCCCCCGGCCGATGAACTGCCCGAGCGGGAAATCCACCGCCACGTTCTCGATCTCCAGCATCGGCGTGCCATCCGCATAGTGGATCGCCACGTCGCTCAGATGCAGGCCACGCCACGGATCCCAGGTCTTCAGCCCGTGCTGGAACTGCAGGCCGCGCCTGGCCAGCTCCCCGGACATCACCGACTCGATCTTCCGGCCCAGCCAGATCTGGGCCCCCCAAGCCAGCCCGGACAGCAGCATGATCGTGACAAAGAGCCACCGCAGCCAGCGGCGTTGCGGCGCTTTCCTCCTGTACTTTCGCAGATATTCGGCCATCGGAAATCGGTCGCGGACTCCCGGCCGCGTGCTCTTCCTTAGCGTCCCGCGTGCCGGAGTGCACCTGAGAAGTCCGATCAGCCGCCAATCAAGGCCTCTGACCCGTCGCATTTCTACGCCCGCCCTCCCGCTTCGCGCATTTCGCGCGATCCCCGTCGCACCGGCGTGCCGAAAGCAACCGGACCGGACCGTTTCCGCGTTTGAAGTCCGGAAATACGTGACTTCCCGGCCTCTCTGGCGGCCCCTTGCGTGAAATTGGCGCGAAACAAGCTCGGTCCGGTGTTGCAAGCCGCCGGGTCTCAAATTATCCGGCCCCGGGCATCCCAGGTATCCATGAAGCGCGTCGACACTTTTGCAGAACCGGACGTCGTCCTTATTGGCGGCGGAATCATGAGCGCCACTCTCGGCGTTCTCCTCCACCAGCTTGACCCCTCGCTGAAGATCCAGGTCGTCGAGGCGCTGGCCGAAGTCGCCAGGGAGTCGTCGAACCCCTGGAACAACGCCGGCACCGGTCACGCCGCCCTCTGCGAGCTGAACTACACCAAGGAAAACGCCGACGGCAGCGTGGACATTTCCAAGGCGATCGAGATCAACGAAGCCTTCGAGGTCTCCAAGCAGTTCTGGGCCCACCTGGTGGAGACCGGCGTGCTGCCCGCCCCGCGCGAGTTCATCACCCCCGTGCCGCACATGAGCTTCGTCCACGGCGCGGAGGACCAGGACTACCTGCGCCGCCGCTACCAGACCATGTCGCAGCACCACTTCTTCGCCGGCATGGAATACACCGAGGACCGCGCGAAGCTCCAGGAGTGGGCCCCGCTGCTGCTGGCCGGCCGTCACGATGCCGAGCCGCTGGCCGCCACCCATGCCGATGCCGGGACGGACGTGAACTTCGGCGCCCTGACCCGCAGCCTGGTCGATTTCCTGGCCTCCAAGGAAGTGGTGAAGATCGCCACCAAGCACCTGGTCAAAAACATCAAGCGCAAGAAGGACGGCCGCTGGGAGCTGACCGTGCGCAACATGGACAAGGGCATCAACCGCTCCATCACCGCGCCCTTCGTCTTCGTCGGCGCGGGCGGAGCCTCCCTGCCTCTGCTGCAGAAGTCGAAAATCCCGGAGGGCAAGGGCTTCGGCGGCTTCCCCGTCAGTGGCCAGTTCCTGGTCTGCGACAACCCGGAAATCGTCGACCGGCACAATGCCAAGGTCTACGGCAAGGCCGCCGTTGGCGCGCCGCCCATGTCGGTGCCACACCTGGACACCCGCCTGATCGATGGCAAGCACACGCTCCTTTTCGGACCCTTCGCCGGCTTCTCGCCGAAATTCCTGAAGTCCGGCTCCGTCTTTGACCTGCCCGGCTCCGTGAAGCTCTCCAACCTGGTCCCCATGCTGGCCGTGGGGAAGGACAACCTTGACCTGACCCGCTACCTCATCGAGCAGGTCATGCAGAGCCCGGAAGACCGCCTGGATGCGCTGAAGGAGTTCTTCCCCGGTGCCCAGCTCGGCGACTGGAAGCTCCTCACCGCCGGCCAGCGCGTCCAGATCATCAAGCAGCACCCGGACAAGGGCGGCGTGCTCCAGTTCGGCACCGAGGTGGTCTCCGCCGCCGACGGCTCCATCGCGGCCCTGCTCGGCGCCTCCCCGGGAGCCTCGACCGCCGTGGACGTCATGCTCGACATCATCGGCAAATGCTTCGCCTCCCGCCTGCCCCAGTGGCGCTCCGAGCTGGAGAAGATGATCCCCTCCTACGGCAAGAGCCTCAGGAACGACCCGGCCCTCTACACCCGCCTGAAGGACCACACCGACGCGGTCCTGCAACTGAAGGACTGAGCGGCCAGTCCCCTCTTCGGTCGCTTCGTTTCCCGTTTCCAGTTTCCCTTCCTATACCCGCTTTTTGGAAACGAAAACTTTTTCAGTGAGTTATGCCAATGATGGAGGTCTCCGGGAGAGAGGGCCGAGGCTCTCCGGGAGAAATAGAGAGAGAGTTAGTTTCCCAGATATTCTCCCCTGTTTTCTCCCCCCTCCCCTTCGTTTCCAGAAACAGGGTATAGGAAGGGAAACTGGAAACGGGAAACGAGGCCGCTTTCACTTACCGGGATCGACGGCGAGGCGCAGGAAGGCCCTCCCCCCGGCGGCGGCGGGAGCTTCCACTTGCACGCGGGTCCCGGCGGCCCCGGGATTGGTCTCCAGCGGCGTCCAGTGCAGCAGGTCGGTGGATTGCTCCACGGTGTAGACGGCGTCCCTGGTGGCCCTCATGAACGAAAGCGCGGGCCTGCCATGGGTGCCCTGGCCCAGGCCCGGCAGGGCGGCGGCGGGGACGGCTGCACGCGCATCCGCCAGTCCATAGGCGAACTTCAGGGCATTCGGCACCCCGTCTCCGGCAGGGCTGGCGCTGTCACCGCCCAGACCGGCAGCCATCTCGGCCAGGCTGAAATTCTGGGCCTGCCAGAGCTGCCACGAACTGCGGGCGGGGTCCGGCCGGGCAGAGGACTGGAGCTTGATGCCCCAGATCGACACCGGTCCCGTGGAGGCGGTGATGCGGAGGCGGAAACGGGTCGTGGTCACGGCCGGGCCGTCGATCCGCAGTGACTCGCCGATGGTGGTGCCGGTCGCGTAGGGCTGCCATGCGCCGCCGTCCCAGGTCTCCAGCACGAAGCCGGTGCAGCGGCCATTTCCACCCTCCCGGTACTCGTTGAGGATGACCCGGTCGAAGGTCACGGGACCCGCAAGCTCAGCGGTCAGGGTCGCCGAGGCCGCATCCGTGGCCGCGCCTGCCCAGCGGCTGTTCGGGTCCTCGTCAAAGGCGAACCCCGCCTGCCAGCGCTGCGGCTGGTCCGGCCAGATGGAGCTGGCGGTGGCCACCGCCCCGGTCGCCAGATTCACAGGCAGCGGCCGGCCCGGCTCGATCCCCAGCCGCGCGGCCAGGGCTTTCAACGCAGTGACATTGCTCGGCAGAAGCTGGCCGGAGCGGTCGGGAGGGCTGTTGAAAACCAGCACATTTCCCTGCGCCGTGGCCGTATTGAAATAGCGCTCCAGCGACTCCAGCGGCTTCACCCCGGGGTCGGAGGGGTGGAAGAACCAGGTGTCGGTGGGAGCCAGCGTGACCGTGCACTCCAGGGGCAGGTAGTAGCTCTGCGCGCCGTGGCTGAAGACCTTCGGATCCGGGAAGGCGGGCATCAGCGGGTCGGCGGTGCGGAAGTCGGTGGGGAAATAGCGGATCGGGTCGCCGGGGCGCTGCTGGTCCGGGTAGATGTCGCCGCCGCCGAGTCCGGTCGCGGGGATGCCGATGTTGCGGTTCACGGTCACCAGGCACTCGGGCTGCAGGGATTTCACCAGGTCGTAGATCTCCGGGATCGACCAGTCCTTCGCCGGGCGGTCCCAGGCCCCGTCGAACCAGATCTCGCAGACCGGCCCGTAGTTCGTGAGCAACTCGGTCAACTGGCGCTTCAGGTAGACGATGTATTCGTGCGGATCGGCAGAGCGGTAGCTGGGCTCGTGGCGGTCCCACAGCGAGTAGTAGACGGCGAACTTCAGGCCGTGCCGGCGGCAGGCGTCGGAGACCAGCTTCACCACATCGGCGGGCCGGGGCGAGGAGGCGACATCGTAGCTGGTCCAGGCGCTGTTCCAGAGGCAGAAGCCGTCGTGGTGCTTGGTGGTCAGGATCAGGTAGCTCATTCCCGCGTCCTTCGCCGTCTGCGCCCACTGGTCGGCATCGACCGCCGTCGGGTTGAAGCTGGAGGCCGGGAGGCTCCCGTCGCTCCACTCCATGTCGTTGAAGGTATTGATGCCGAAGTGGCAGAACATGCCGTATTTCCGGTTCATCTGGGCCTGCTGGGCCGGGGACGGCGTGGCGGCGGGGTCCGGCTCGCGCAGGGTGGAAAGGGTCAGGGCCGCCGTGGCGCTGGTGACGCTGTTCGCACCGCCGGCGCCGCTACGAACCACCACGTAGTAGCTCCCGGCCTGGGCAGCGGTCGCTCCCGGCAGATCCAGGGTGGCGGAGGTAGCGCCCGGCACAGGCTGCGTGCCGAAGTACCACTGGTAGGCCAGCGGCTCGGCCCCGGCGGCGGTCACCGTGAAGCGACCGGTCTGACCGGCCCGCACCGAGCAGTCGACCGGCTGGGACAGGATCCGCGTGGCGCTGGCCAGCGGCGAGTTCGACCACAGCAGCGCGGACCGCTGGAAGGTCCCGGCGGCAAAGCTGAAGACCTGGACCTCATCGATGTCGCCCGTGAAAAAAGCCCCGCAGCCGGAGTTCACGCCCAGGTGCATGCTGTGGCCGTCATTCGGCGTCACGCTGGTGGCGGAGCCGAGCGGTGCGCCATCGACATAAAAGGTCGCCACCCCGTTGTCCCGGACCAGCGCAAGGTGCACCCACTCGTCAGGCGAGGCGGGCAGGTAGCTGCCCCCCCACGTAGGTGCGGCTGGCCAGTGCCGCGCGGAAGCCGCCGCCGGGCCCGTCGAACAGGAGTTGCAGACCGGCCTCATTTCCCCCGGTGCTGAAAATGGTGCGGTTCCCCTGGGCCAGGTCCCCCGCCCTCACCCAGGCCTGGATGCCGACGTTGTTCTCCGGAGCATCGTAACCCGTGTCGTAGAAGCCCTGGGTCCCGTCGAAGCGGTAGAAGGAACTGGAAGCGGGCGCGGCGTCCTGGGCTACGACGGCGACCGTACTACCATTCACGTCGGAGGAGAAGTTCCGCGCGTGGCTGCTGCTGTCGAAGGGCCGCCGGGCTGCCAGCGCCGTGCCTTCGCCCAGCCGGTACCAGGCCTCCGTTTCAAGAGCGGCCGCCGGAACGATGAGGGGCAGGATGAGGGCGAGAGGAAGCGATCTCATGGAAAGGAAGAATACGGGAGTTCAGGGAAAGCGGTGGATCCGCCACCGGGGAGCGGCGGACGGCAGCTCAGGCGCGGTCCTGGCGGCGTCTTTTCACCAGCAGCAGCAGGGCCCCCGCACCGCCCAGCAGCAGGCTGGACATTTCCGGCACGGAGCGGACCAGCAGGGCATTGTACTGCGACCCGACGGAGGACCCGCCGACGTCGAAGTTTTCGATCGTGAACGACTGCTGCACCGCATCCGCCGTGAAGGTGCCGGTCACCACCAGCGCAGGGCCCCAGCTATAATCCGGCGCCCCCACGGCGAAGCCATACTGGCCCAGGTTGGTCCCGTTCAGCGCCACGGTCCGGCCCGCCGCGCCGCCCCGGCCATCGGCAATCAGGAGCTGAACCAGGTAGGTCCGCCCCACCACCAGCGCCTCCATGCCCGCGCCGCCCAGGGTCAGGGTCGCCGCGCCGCTGCTGCCGTAGCGTCCGGTCTGGGCCAGGGTGGTATTGATGCCGCCGTGAAAGCCGCTGTAGTCGCCGCCGCCCGGGAGCAGGTTGGGATTTCCGGCCGCGAAGTTGATGCCGTCAAAGGTGGTGGCCGGGCCGCCGGAGTTCTCCGCATAGACCACGGTCCCGGCCTGGCTGAAGATCCCCGCATTGAGAGATCCGCCCTGGAAACCGCTGACCGGAGCGAGGCTGGTGGACCACAGGATGGTGGCGGCGCTGAGGGAGGAAACTCCGGCGGCGGCCACGAAGGCTGCGACAAGACAAGTAGGGAGGCGTGTGTTCATGGATAATAGGTGACGAACCCGCACCCTACCAGCCGTGACCTCCGAATTGCCATGGACTATTCGGTCGATTCCATGCACTTTTCGAACACGCTCACCCTTTCTCCCGCTCACCGCCACCCCGGAAGCGCAGGCGGTACTGCGAGGGCGAGACCCCATTCTGCTTCACGAAAAACCGGCTGAAGTAGAACTCGTCCGAGAAGTGCAGCCGCTCTGCGATCTCCTTCATCCGCAGCTCCGTATTTCCCACCAGGTGGATCGCATCCTGGTTCAGGCGGCGGTTCAGGAACTCCTTCGGGCTGATGCCGGTGCTGCGGGTGAAGGCGCGGGCAAAGGCGTCCGTGCCCATGCCGCAGGACCGGGCCAGGGAGTCCACCCGCAGATGAGCGCCGGGATTTTCCTCCACCAGTTGGAAGGCCTGGGCGAAGGGTGCGTGGGTCCGCAGGTGGCCATCGATCATCCCGCCGATGTCGGTGAGCACCGGGTGCATCCACAGTTGCACCTGGGCGTGGAGCCGGAACAGGGCCTGGGCGTCCACCTCCCCTCCCGGTACCGGCCACCCGCGCCACTCTTCCGCCGTGCAGGAGCCGACCCGCTGCGGACGCCGCTCCGGCCAGTCCAGCAGCGGGTCCACCCCTGGCAGCCACTCACAGCGGAAGCGGACGAAGAGCACCTGGCACTGCTCACTGCAACGCCTCTCCAAGGGCATGTTCCCAGGCCAGAAGTGGATCGACCCCGGCGGAATCGCGATCGTCTCGCCGGTGGCCGTGACGACTCCCCGATGGCCGGAAAGGGCGATGTCGATGTGGTGCATGAAGTCCGACTCCAGCCGGCCCTGCGAAGCCCACTCCGGCCCGACCACGGCAAAATGCATGCTGACCAGCCGGATCCGGAACTGCGAGATCAGCTTCAGATCCTGCGTGGATGTCGCTTGGGCAAAGAGAGGGACGAACTCCGAAAGCTCGCTGTGAACGGTGCTGTCGATCAGCTTCTGGCGCATGCGGTCGTTCGATAAGTGCATCATACCTCCCGATTTGTCCATGGCCTTTCCGGCCGTCCTCCCGCTAGGCTGGGAGGAATGATTTCCCTTCCCGATCCGCCGCCCGCCCCCTGCCCGGCCTGGAGGAAAGCTCCCAGGCGCGCCCGTGCGGTCTTTGCGCTTTTGCCCCTTTTGCCCGGCCTCATGCTCCTGCCCGTGACCGCGTCCGCCGACACCGATCTGCCCCAGTCCGGACCGGATCCGGTGGTGCTCGCCCCGGCAGCGGCCATCGACGATCTGGTGGTGCTGATGGCGGCCGGGTCCGCACACAGCTCCGCCCTGTCCCTCTATCAGTCCGGCAGCGGCGCCTACCCGAAGCACTTCTGGATCAGCAACTGGAACTCCAGTAGCCAGAGCTTCCGCTGGCGGGTCTCCCTGCCGGAAGCGGCCGGCTACCACGTCTATGCCAAGCTTTCCAGCGGGACGCGGGTCCCCCTGGCTCTGACGGCGGACCAGGGCGGCGGCGCGCTGGCTTTCACCACGGCTGACAGCGGCTGGGACCGTCTCGATGCCGGGGTGATCCAACTGCCCGCCGGAGTCAGCACCCTGACCCTGCAGCGGCCCGCCTCCGGCACCGGGATCGACCTGCTCTCACTGGAGCTGATCCGGGAGTCCACCCTGCCCGCCTACCAGCAGCGCGTGGCCGCCTTCCGCAGTGACAGCGGCTGGCTGAGCCGGTCGAAATACGGGTTGATGTTCCAGATGGGGCCGTGGGGCTACCCGGCCAGCGGGCAGAGGAAATCCATGGAGGAATTCGCCGATGGCTTCGATGTGCCGAAGTTCGTCGCCATGGTGAAGGCCACCGGGGCGGACTACGTGATCTGGTCGATGACGTGGTGGACCTACCAGGTCGCCGCGCCGCTGGCCTCGGTGGACGCCATCACCGGCAATGGCGACCGCACCACCCGCCGCGACCTGATCGGGGAAATCGCCGCCGCGCTGAAGGGGGAAAACATCCGCTTCATGCTCTACTACCACACCGGGCAGGACAGCCACCTGGGCTACAACTCGACCGACTGGTGGCGCGCCCAGCAATTTCCCGCCGAGAGCTTCACCAACCGTGGCACCGGCGACCGCAGCGTCTTCTTCGACCACTGGGAGCAGGTGGTCACGGAGGCCGGGGAGCGCTACGGCACGAACCTGGACGGCTGGTTTTTCGACGACGGGCTGATCTACTATCCCGCTCCCTTTGAGAGGCTGGGGCGGGCGGCGAAGGCGGGAAATCCGGCCCGGCTGGTCTCCTACAACCCATGGATCGCTGCGCGGCATACCGACTTTCAGGACGTCTCGATGGGGGAAAACTCCCATGGCGAGATCCAGACCGGCAGCGCTCCGGCCGGGGGCGGCGGGATCTTCACCGGCGGGCCGCTGAAAGGGCTGCTGCAGCATGCCATGTTTCCCATGGAGCAGGACTGGGGCGTGCACGCGCCGAACCAGCCGATCCACACCAACGTCACCGCCGCGCAGGCCCGGGCCTGGGTGAAGAGCGCCTCGGCCCGCGGGGTGCCGCTGTCCTTCAATCTGATGATGTGGGAGGACGGCAGTTGCTCGCCCGCCTCGCTCGCGGTCTTCACCGGCCTGCGCAGCGCCCTGGAGGACAATCTGGTGGTCAATGGCGAGTTCGAGGATCCGGTGGTGCCCTACTACGGCAGCTACGCGGCAGGCTCCACACAGATACCGGGCTGGCAGGTCTCCGCCACCCCTGCCGATGGGGTGCAACGGGGGGCGGCGGGCACCTTTGGCAGCAGTCTTTCGCAGACACTCCAGCTCACCGGCGGCACCGGCTACGGCAATGGCGGCGGGATCACGCAGACCCTGGCCACGGTGCCCGGCCAGACCTACCGGATCAGTGTGGATCTGGCGGCGCGGCAGGGGGCGCTGACGAGCGGGGATTTCTCCTTCGGAGGGGTTCACACGGCGCTGTCGGCCAGCTCAAAATCCTACACCACCACCACGTGGGAGGCCACGGCGGCGGGGGCCTCCACGGTCCTGACCCTCGCCGGAGCGGCGGGCTCGGCCAACAACCAGTTGCTGATCGACAACGTCACGGTGACTCCCGTGCCGGACAGCTTTTCCCGCTGGCAGTCGCGCCATTTCACGACTCCCGCCGACCTGGCCGATCCGGCCGTCAGCGGTCCGGAAGCCATCCCCGGGAAGGACGGCATCAGCAACCTGCTGCGCTACGCCCTGGGACTGGATCTGAAGCCGCAGCCCGCCGCGCCGCCGCAGATGGTGACAGCCGCCCCTCCCACCACCTCCTCCTGGACGCTGCGCTATGAACGCGCCGCCAACCGCCCGGATGTGGTCTACCGGGTCGAGACGACCGCCGATCCGACCACCGGCGCATGGACCGCTGCGGGCGTCACGCAGACCCGCATTTCCAGCCAGGCGGGGCTGGAGCTGTGGGAGGCGAAGATCACTACCGTCAACTCGCCAGCCGCCTTCGCCAGGCTGAGCGTGATCCTGGATTGAAATGGTTCCAGCGGCAGGGCAGGCTCACCCCACGCCGATGGAGAAGAAAACCGAACGCCCGTCCGGAAGACGACGCCTGCGCAAGAGGGTCTGGTGGGTCCTGCTTTGCTTCCTGGCAGCCATCCTTGTCTGCGGGGTGGGCAGCTACCTGGCGCCGCCGGAAAGGAGCTTCGCGAGCTACGAGGAAATGAACCGCTCGTTCCCCATCGATTCGCGTCCCGATCCCTGGTATCTGAGAGGCCAGCAGTCCTACGTGGGCGACGACGCCGGCTCATCCTACTTTCTCGCTGACGGCAGGCTCTGCTCGATCCCCGCCGGCACCTGGAGCTACCAGCCGCGCTTCCCCTACCGCATGCTGAAGATGCACCGCGTCCACCGCAGCGTCTACGAGCGGACGGCCCAGTCCTCGGGGACTCCGCGAAACGGTTGAGATTCCCCGGCGAGCCACTATCCTGCCGCCGTGATCTACCGCGACGCCAGCGCCACCACCCCCCTCCTGCCGGAGGTCCTGGATGCCATGCTCCCGTGGCTGCGCGAGGGCTTTCACAATCCGAATGCATCCTACTCAGGGGCCAAGCATGCCCGCCGTGCGATCGATGCAGCCCGCGAGCAGGTGGCGGCCCTGATCGGCGCGGAGCCCGATGAGATCGTTTTCACCAGCGGCGGCACCGAAAGCACCAACAGCGCCCTGAAATGGCTGGCCCGGCTGGTGGGGCGGAAGACCGGGCGGGTGGTCACCAGCGCCATCGAGCACAGTGCCGTCCTGAAGTCTTGCGAGACCTTTGCCGAGGTCGGCTACCCGGTGGCCTTCACGGGAGTCAATTCACTGGGACGGCTCGACCTGGAGACCTACAGGGCCGCCTGCGAGGCCGCGCGCGACGGCGGCGGATTTGCCTCGATCATGGGCGTGAACAACGAGACCGGCGTGATCCAGCCTCTCGCCGAGGCCTGCGCGATTGCGAAGGAAAACGGCCTGGCCTTTCACACCGATGCCATCCAGGCGGTCGGGAAAATCCCGGTGAACGTCCGTGAGATCCCGGTGGATTTCCTGTCCCTCAGCGGCCACAAATTCCACGGCCCGAAGGGGATCGGCGCGCTCTACATCCGCCGTGGCTGCCGCTTCGAGCCCCTGCTGCGCGGCGGCGGCCAGGAGCACGACCGCCGCAGCGGCACCGAAAATACGGCAGCCATCGTAGGTCTGGGCAGCGCCGCCGAACTCGCCGCCACCCGTCTCCAGGGTCCCTCGCTGGCCCCGCTGCGGGATGCCTTTGAAGCCGAGGTCCTGCGCACGGTCGAGGGCTCCCAGGCCAATGGCGACCCGGCCCACCGCCTGCCCGGGGCCAGCCACATTTCCTTCGAACGCTGCGAAGCCTCCGGCCTGCTGATCCTGCTGGATGACATGGGCGTTGCCTGCTCCGCCGGGTCCGCCTGCATGACCGGCAAGCAGCAGCCCTCCCACGTCCAGACCGCGATGGGCTTCTCCCGCGCCCGGGCTGTCAGCAGCCTGCGCTTCGGCTTCTCCTGCCTCAACACCATGGACGAAGCCCTCCACGCCGCCGCCTGCGTCGCCAAGGCCGTCGAGAAGCTCCGCCGCGTCCAGGGCAGTGGCATCGGCCCGGTGATGGTCTACACGCCGTGAGGGAGATCCCGCCTCACGCTTGTCGAAGGTGGCTGATGCGTCCCGCTTCAGCGCTGAAAGCTTACAGCCGCAGGCTGCTGATCCATTGAAGAAACGGGTGCTGCCCGCTCCCTACTACTAGGGAAGTGCGACCGCCGGTCGTGGGCCTTTCCCTGCTGAAGCGGGACGCATCAGCCACCTTCGACAGGCGTTTGACAGCACCTTTCCGGCAGCCAGCCAGCCGCCGTGTCAGCTTTTCCGCGACAGCCAGCCGTGGATCAGCAGGCACTGGTAGATTTCCGCCACGTGGTCGAAGCCGGCGCGCCCGAGCATTGCCTTCATTTCCTCCCGTGGCAGCAGATCGACCAGATTGCCGTGCGCGGCTGCCGAGCCCTCGATCATCCGCTCCCACAGCTCCCGGACCTGCCAGTATTCCTGCCCGGCCATGTTCCCGCAGAGGTCCGAGCTGACCAGGACGCCGCACGGCTTTAACCGGGCGGCGATCTCCCGGAAGAAGCCGGTCCGGCGCCGGAGATCCATCATGAAGTGCGAGACCAGCAGGCAGGTCGCGGCATCGAAGTCCTCCGGCCCGCCGGGCAGCGTCTCCAGAGTCCCTTCGTGGAATTCGCAGCGCTCCCCCAGGCCCGCCGCCGCCACCTTGGCCCGGCACACCGCCATCATCGCCGGGGCAGGCTCCAGCGCCACGAAGCGCCAGCCGGGAAAGCGGCCCGCCAGGTGAATGAGTTCCGTGCCGGTGCCCACGCCGACACAGAGGACCCGCGCCCGCTCCGGCAGCCCGCCGCCCAGGGCCAACTCCAGGAACCACAGCATGGCGTCCCGCAGCGGAGCCATCCGGGCACTACGCTGATCATAGGAGTTCGCGTGCCCGGCATCGAAGATCTGCCGGTTCAGTTCTGCTTCTTCTTCAGTCATCTGTTCCATTTTGTAAGACCGGCACCCAGCACCAGTTCACGGATGATTCCAAAGGCCACCCGCGCTCCCTCCGCTGCCGCCAGCAGGGCCTGCTGGAGCGGGCCTGCCGTCGCGTCTCCGGCCACATAGAGGCCCTTCCGGCTGGACTCACCCTGCTCATTGCACAGCACTGCGCCGTCCTCCCGCAGCGCCAGCCCCAGCGCGGTGACCAGATGGCTCTGCGCTTGCTTCGGCCGAACCCACAACGACTCGACCGCCACTTCCCGGCCATCGGCCAGCAGGACCTTTCTCAGGGAGTGCCCATCCCCGGCGGCGATGACTTCCAGCACCCGCTCCGTCTCCACCGGGATCTCCGCCGCGCGTAGTAGCTCCAGTGCCGCCGCGTCCAGTTCCCGGCCATGGGTGAAGACCCGCAGGTCCCGGTTCCAGCCCCGGAAAAAGGTGGCGTGGGCAGCCAGCGCCGGGTCCTCCAGCAGGATGCCCCACGGCTGATCGCGGTGCTCGTAGCCATCGCAGAAGGCGCAGTGGTGCACGCCACGGCCCCAGTTCTCCCGCACGCCGGGGATCTCCGGCAGCTCATCGACCAGGCCGGTCGCCAACAGCACTTTCGTGGCGCTCAGCACCACGCCGTCCTCCAGCAGAACCTGCCAGCCGCCCTCACCCTCCTCCATGCCGGTGACCAGGCCGTGATGAAAGCAGACGCTCTCGTAGGCCGCCAGTTGCTCCCGTGCCGCCCGCCGGAACTCCTGTGGCAGCACCCCATCGCGACTCACAAAGGTGTGGATCGCCGGAGCCCTGGAATTCCTCGGCACGCCGCCATCGATCAGCGCCACCCGCCGTCTCGCCCGTGCGGCGGCCAGCGCTGCCGACAGCCCGGCCGGACCGCCGCCCACCACGATCAACTCCACCTCGTTCGCTGCATTCATCCGGCCTTTCATAGCCCCTGTCGCGCCGATCCCGTAGTGCTCGTTTGGCACGATAATTGATACCTCGTGAGCATCAATCCACCCACCCCCTTACCGCTTCCGGATTGACCCGGCCGCAACTTCTCCCTATCTGATGAGATAAGATGAAGATCCTCCGCGTCGTCCTGTTTGCCGCCCTGCTCCAGCCGCTGGTGTGCCACGCCGAGGAAGGCGGGATGGACTACGATGCGGTCAACAAAGGGATGCTGATCATGAAGTCCCAGAAAAAGGGCGATATCGACTGCGTGCCCTTCTTCATCAAGAGCGAGCTGAAGGACCAGCCGCTCGACCCCGTGAAGGCGGATTTCCGGCTGAAAAGCAAGGACGGCGAGATGCTGACCCTGAAGGTGGAGCCCTTCAAACCGACCGCGAAGTTCGCCGCCACCAGGACCGGTGAAGAGGCCGTGAAGGGCGAGTTCACCCACATCATCTGGGTGCCCAAGGCGCTGGAGAAATTCAAAGGCGGCCTGATCGTCCACAATTTCCCGAAAGGCTCCATCTGCATGTCCTACTTCGTCTTCGCCGGCAGCGATCTGGAGAAGGAACCGGCCACGCAGCCGTAACCGGCGGATCGGGGCTTTTCAGGATCGACCGGCATTGATACCACTGCGGCATCAATGATCGATGACCTGCGCATTCTCCGCAGCTTCGTGGCCGTGGCGGAGGAGTTGAATTTCCGCAAGGCCGCCGAGCGCCTGCACATGAGCCAGCCGCCGCTGAGCCGGATGATTTCCAGCCTGGAGAGCGAGATCGACGCCACGCTGTTCCTGCGCAGCACGCGCAAGGTCGAGCTGACGCGGGAAGGTGCGCTCTTTCTGGAAGCCGCCCGCCAGGTGCTGGACTGCGCCGCCGCCGCGGGCCGCCGGATCCGCCGCGAGATCAGCTCGCCCCGGCGCGCGCTGCAGATCGGCTGCACGTCCACCGGCTACTTCGTCGGCTTTCCGGATCTGCTGGGCCGGTTCCGCGCCGCCCACCCCGGCACGCCGGTGGAGGTCCGCAGCCTGAACTCCGCCGACCAGATCGAGGCGCTGGTCAGCGGGAAACTGGACATCGGCTTCGTGCTGCCCACCGCCGCCCACCCGGAGCTGAGCGCCGCGCCCTTCCGCTCTGTGCGGATGCGCCTGGCGGTGCCCGCGGACCACCCGCACGGCGGCCAGGACCAGGCGGTGCCGCTGGAGAAATTCCGCGACGACCTCTTCATCCTCCACAACCCGGTGCAGGACCCCGGCATGTATGAGGGCATCCTGCGCTGCTGCACCCGTGCCGGCTTCCGCCCTAGGGTGAGAGTGAAACGGGACGACGAGCACTGCATGTCGCTGGTCACCTCCGGCGCGGGCATCCACTTCTCCGCCGCCGCGGCCCCCTGCGTGGCGGTGGCCGGGGTCAGCTTCATCGATCTGACCGGCGAAGCCCCGATGGTCGAGGTACAGGTGATGTGGCGGAAGGGCGACGCCTTTCCC
>JAJDFF020000556.1:0-14936 GCA_021527025.2 Geoglossum cookeanum | reverse complement strand
AACCAGGTCTATAAATACATATTTGCCGCCTGCACTTCAGCCACAACAGACTGGACCGGCTAGCAACTTCGGGCCGCATTCTGGTCAAGGCCAGCTCGGGCAAGACCCTCAGCCAGCGCTGCCTCCCCCAAAGCAGTCCACACTCGCCCCTCTCCAAGCACAGAAAACAGGTCCTGCTCCACCCGTACGATTTGGGGTATCTGGGGACATAAAGAGATTGACACCCCAAACGACAGGACGCAGAGCCAACTTGTCCCAAGCGAGTAAGTCATCGGTTTTCCCCGGGGTAGAGTATGGGTCTAACCGCGATGATAGCTCCTCAGAATCCCTTCGGGTTCTAACACAGAAATATCGATTCACTCTAGGATGGTTTAATTGGATCCTTTCGAGTTGCAATTGTCGATCGCAAATGGATTTGGCATAACTGTATATTGGGAGCGTATAGTTCATCGTCAATATAGCGACGGTTTTCACCTTCATGGCCATCTGCAGTCAAAAACGTCGCTTAGTTGTTCTACCCCCTTCACGCTTGAATTTTTTGTCGGACTTGTTTACAGAAGTTGATGGCATGATCCAAACCGCGAGCATCCCACCATTGACTATAGATGGTTTCTGACGATCCGTTTCCTTGGCGCCATAGTGTTAGCATCACAAGATGCTGGACAGTAGCGGTAGTATTAGTAGTAGTATAGTAGTAGTACTAGTAGTAGTATTAGTAGTAGTAGTCGTGGACGTAGAAGTAGTATTAGTATTTAGAACAGTGGTCGCGACGAGCGTTCATTCAGTAGCTTCATATTCGCAGTCGGATCACAGCGATATAACCTTGGGGGTCACAAAGGGCCACAGCCCCCAGCACCGTAGAACATGGTGGTAAAACCGATCCTCAGATTTCATTAGGAGAAGCGGAAACGGAGGATGAATATACACATTCCAGTCCAACAAAACGAAGGTTTGATATTTGAAACAATAACACTCCCGTGAGGCTGAGCTGCGCCCCTACGCGCCCACGCCCGGACTCAAATAAACAGCGATGGCTCCACAGCATCGCCGGCACTGGGGATCGAGCCGCTTTCACCAGGAATCGAATGCTCTGAACCCTTTCTATTATATTTCTCTACAGTTGTCTTTCCAATCGCCGCTGATCCTATTACACCACAGCCAAGCAGCAGCGACGGCAGAGCCTACGCGAAGATGCTCAAACACCTCTTGAGAAAAAAAAGGCCTGGAGATAGTGGCAACCAGAGCAGTCCTCCGGCCCCAACATTCACCTTCTTACGAACAGACACAAACACCTCCGAACTCATTACGCCTCCAACCTTCGCCGGCGACGGGCCAGATCCGGTCGCTACAGACCATCGTTCTGCCTCTTCAGCCAATTCGGGAAAAGGCTTTCCAAACCGCCTACACTTACGATCACATTCCCGCAACGCGAGTTCAAGCTCTGTAAACTTGCCACAGGACCTGCCAAGTATCTCTAATGGAACGGGGAAGAAGGAAGATCAGGAGGCGGAATGGGAACACAGGGCGACGTTGCTGGCGAGAGGTAGCAGCCCTCAACAGGTAGCCCCATTAGAGGATAATTCCGGGAAGCGGAACAGGAGCATCAGTGTGTCAAGTTCAAGCGGAGACGTTCGTTCACCACCGGTTCCCCTACTCGCATATTCTGTCTGACGGTGGCACTATAGGAGAACATCCAGGAGGCGATACGCTTACATGAAGCTGGTGGTAAACGATCTCGTGCCCCCCAGAGACGCGTCTGTGAACCACCGCTGATAGCCAATTAATGCCTAGAGCTGGAAAGATCAACAAAGATGTTTGGCAAACTTGCAGATCCAAAAGGCCAAAATATAGCCTTAGCTCAAGTGCTCTACGGTCTCGCGTTGAGGTGAGTTTGGCTCCCGGGTCAGCGAACTGATGAGCGTCCCATATCTCTAACAGCCTCCTCAGACATGGGTGGGGCTGCCCACCAAACCCAACAGAGGCGATCGTCTACCTATCGGCGGCTGCGCAAAATTCGGCGGATGTGGAGACACAAGCCCTCAAAGCGGGAATGAAAAAAGGTGGTGCCGCCAAAGGAGAGTTGGTGCTTGCGATCTTCGAGCTCGCGAACTGCTACCGGCACGGATGGGGTGTCTCGGTCGACCCCGTAGCTGCACAGCAATTCTACTTGACAGCAGCAAATCTAGGGGACACGGATGCCATGAATGAGGTGGCGTGGTGTTATCTCGAAGGCTTTGGGTGCAAGAAGGACAAGGTGAGATGCTGTCTGGTGCTGAAATGACGTGACATATTTTGTGATGCCCGACTGACAGCGAGAGCTGGGCATTGGCGTGACGAGGCTGACCAACCGAGGATGGCAGCACACCGCAGCAAAATACTACCGTCTTGCAGGAAACACGAGCTTGGGGAATTCTTGGTAGGTCTCGCACTCTGTCCCGCAGCGTCGGCCAATCCGCACCGCCGTCCCCTCCAGACTCCAGGCACCTGTTACAGACGGCTCGATTGCCGATTGCTTGATAGGCTGCAACTCCACGAGAGGGTTGAACTCATGCAGTGTTGGCTGACATTCATTGGTGTTCGCTCCAGGGTCTTGAAGGAGAAATACTTCTCCGAGTGAGACACAAGTTTACAACGCATAAGACATATGCGAGTTGCAGGAAACGGGTCGGCTACGCACACACACCCCGCTGTGCTGCGTGCGGTCGATCTGCCTCTGCGTTCTCAGTCTCTGGTGCGGCCGTTGGACAATTATGCGTGCGATTGTCTTGATTACAATAAATTTTTGTTTTCGACTAGAAAAAGCGCTATGGTTCGAGCGTCTGAAGGACAAGTTGAGAAAAGTCTGAACACTTTACAAAGGAAATTTTCGTAGCGTCGTAACGTCGTTAGCAATGTCGTACAGTCGTAAATCATCGTTCGTTCAATGCCCGTTATGCCCATACCTATAACCTCAAGGAAAGCAGCCAACATGCGAATCCGTTTAGACAAGGAAATCCCTCAGCGATGTGCAGTTGTTCTTGCCCTCATACTTGACAAGCAGAAAGAGCAATGAAGACGACGAAATCCAAAACCAACAAGTAAAAAAAAATTACACATCTTGCTATGCGGAAGAAATGCACATAGTAAAGCATGAGGCACAAGGCCAATGAGACTACTAACGGTATCCATGCGACAAAAATGCAGCAACACAAGGCTAAACAAAAATAAAGAAAAACTAGACGACGCACTTACAAAGGAGACGATGTGTGCCAGCTCGGCATAGATGTGAGGGAAGTAAAGAGATGGCAAAACACTAGCTAGGCCCAATAAACAAAGCACCAACTCCCCATTTACCTCCTAGGATGTTCGATATGCTATTGACGGACTGAGCAATCCAAAATCCGATTGCCCGCGAATGCCACACGAAGAGAAAGCCAATGTTGGGAAGTAGTCGATGACGTTGATGGAAGAGAAATGGTGTATATTCCGAAAGAAGAAGAAAAAACTTTTCCACCGAGACCAGCGAGGACAATTCGCTACAATGTGCGTAGCCTAGCCCATTGAATCACCGTTCTGGTGTTCTCCATTTCGAGAATTGCATTCGGACACAAGCTTAGCAAAGTCGCGGACAACCTCCGCCGGAACCTTATCCCACAAGAGAGAGCGGGTGTAAACTTCGGCCGCCGAGCCTTTATTGTTGCTTCGCATGGCGGCAAGGCTTTCTTCCAGATTTCGCCTACCACGAGATGCAGAGGGTTCAGGCTCACCAAAGTCTTGTGAGATGACTCCATTGTACTGGTCGGCAGAGAGCGAGAAGAGTTGTTCCTGCTCCTGTTCCTTCGTGGGCTGGACAAGTTGGTGATTTAGGACGTCGAGAGAGGACCCAGAGAGGCCAACCATTTGGGCAGCAGTGAGCGTGTTCTTGGGAGCAGGCCATGCAGTATTTGATGGGGCTGGCTCCAAAGATTCTACTCTGTTGAGGGCAAGCCGTGGGTCGCCCTGCTGAACACCAGCGTCTTTGAATATATTATCCAGTACTGCTGCGGAAGCGACGCGAATATCCTCCGGCATACGAGGAATAGCTGGAGTGGAGGTAGTTGAACTCTTCGAAGCCACAAAGGCACCACAGAGGAGTAGCTAAGCCGTTCATTAGTGCGAGCACTGCTAGTGTCAACACAAGGCACTTACAATGAGTAGAAGCCCAGACGCCGCAGGTTTATCGTCATCACTAATAGTTGACTTTTTGATAAGAGAGTTGTCGGGCCGCACCGTCGTTTCCATCGAGAAGTCATCGATGTAGGAAGGATTTTCCCAGAAGCTGTCAACCGTCATGTTGTCCATATCAGAGAACTCGTTAGCAAAGCCTGAGGAGCTTGGGACCGTGCTCATAGCAGTGCTATCCATTTTCTGAATGTGGTCGGTGAGGTATGCGTTCTTTTTACGCAAGTCCCCGGTTTCTAGCGTGTGGCTCCTAACCATCTCTTCTTTCTCGAGCTCCAAATTCTGGATGTACTGATCGTAACGCTGTTGCATCGTCTTCCATTCTTCCTCTTGGCGCATATGGTCAGCCTCACGAACCTCTAGCTGAGCAAGTCTCTCCTCTAACTCAGAGATGATAGTAGTGTATTGCTTTTTTTCTTCCTCCAAACGTTCGGTATGCTGTTTCTTGCGTTGGCGAGAGTCAAGGCTACATTCATCATCAGCAAGGCATCAGCAGAATAAAACATGAAGTAGCCAAATTAGGGGGGCATACGCTGCCTGCCTGTTCCGGAGTAAACGCTTTTGCTGCTTCAGTTCTTTGATCTCTTGATCATCTGCAGACTGGGCAATGAGTTGGTCAATGTTGAGGAGATTTCTCTCCGCTGGAATTTCGAAGCGAGCATTCTTCTTGCGAATACCATCTCGCCGCAACAACGGTGAGTTTGAACGGGGGGATGGGCTGCCCGGTCGCATGCGCTTAGGGATAGACCTAGGCTCCAATTGTTCAGCCGTACCGTTCGCGGGCATCCAGTCTTTGTTTTGGCGGGGCGAAGGTGGAATCGATGCGTTGGTCGATGGTGCAGACGGGAATACCGAAACCGGTCGGATGTGGTTTGTGGTATGGGATTCGTAGGTGGTGGGGCCTGGTGTTGCTCCGGAGCCAGACATGTATGAAGTCGTGTTACTCTCGAATTCGGAAGGATAGCCTGTATCGTAGACCGCAGTCGGGGTGCATGATCCCGAATAAGTTTCCATCGCCCACGAACTAGTCGTTTGGTGGCCGTACGCGGCGACTTGAGCAGCCTCCAACCTCATGAACGGGTTGTTGCTCTGTTGTTCATGTTGCTCGAATGGATTAGTTGAAGCATTCATGAGCCGGTCAGGGGCTGTCATGTCGCGGTCGAAATCTCCCCACTCCATCTTGGGCGAGAAAATGGTAGTCGAGTCGACAAATGAGTCACGCCTGTTCATCGGCGACAGGTCGAGAGCGGATTCAATGCCCGGCTCCAAAATGTTGTCGTCTAGGATGCTGGATTCGTCGTCGTCGAAGAGGTTGTGGTGCCGCGAATCGATTGACAAGGTCGAGGACGGTCGGAAGAAGTCGTGCATGTGGGTGAAGGAGGAAGAAGTCATTGTACCTGACAGAGGTATTATCTGGGTAGCGGATGGGGCGTCTATCTTTATTGTTTTCGAGCACTCAAAATGCGGCAGAGCGACGCAGCGCAATACTCGCCGGCAAAGTCGAAATCGGGAAACGGCAGATACTCTCTCTACTGATAGAAATTTTCAGTGTGTGGGAGGAACACGAACAATGGGCTCCCCGACCTTATAGCGACACCAAGACCTCAAGCCCGCGTCGGGTCGCTGTGGCAGCTCTGCAGCGACACTGCCTTGCGAGGCCCGGTGCAACGATGGACTGATAGGCCGATAGGGGCAGTCTGACACTGGGAACGCGCACTTGGAAGTGGGATTGAGCCAGAGGGTGACCTCCCCCGTCCTCCAGACCGTCCAGTTGCTCCAGTCGCTCCAGTGAGCATGGGAGAGGCACCCTGTCTGCTGCATGCTGCCGACGCTCCACCTATGGAGGTGTTTGCTCTCCCAACAGCTGCATGGGGAGTGCTGTGTCGAGCGAGGTGGTTGGTCGGGAGGTCGGGCGCGGCGAGACGCAATGCTGCAGCAGAAAAGCGTGCGTGCCTCTCTGTTCCAAAGAGGGCCAATCGTCATGGCAGCCCCGCACTGGGAGATATCAGAATCACGCTTTGAGAGCGCGTGAAGGAGATTTGCACGCGAGTCGCTGCAACCCAGCCCCAATCGTCCACTGGCTCCCACGTCCCCGCGAGCCCCCCATTCGCTGCGCCAAACCCCGCCGGTTGGCCATTGCCCGGCAGTCACGTAGAGGAGGAGTGTCCTGCTTGCCCCAGAAACTCTGGGCTTCCCGGCATTCCTACGCCGACTCAGAACGGGACTGTCGCTGGGTGTCGGTGAGGACAAATCTCAACAGAAGCTCCCCACAACGGCCGTGTTTGTGGAGGACTACGGTCTTGTGCGCGAGTACCTCACCGCCTCATCGAAGATTAAGGTACTTTGCATCGCATGTACGATCCCGTACTACAATGTACATGAGGGTGCCCACTGGCTTCGGAGCGACGCGTGCATGGCAAGTCCAGCAAACAGAAACCAAGCAGTCCAGCGACTCCCCCCCACTGGTGACCTCAGCTGCGGTCGCCTCGCCCCAAGGACGAGACCGCCCAGAGTCGGGCTTCCCCCGTTCTGTGGCCCCGTAGGTACGGCCAGTCCCCATTCGCAGATGTATTCTCGGAGCACCAGGACCAGTGGCAAGAGTGAGAGGCGAAGACGGCTCCCTGTTCGTGCGACCTCTGTCGCCTCACCTGCCTCACCTGCCCGCAACAACCCCAATCCCCAATCCCCAATACAAGTCGCCTGGTATACTGTGGTATATCGCACGTAGTAGTCGTGAGTGCTCTTTGCCGACGTCGCCACCCCGACGCCCTCCGGCGGACCGCTCCCTTGACGACCCACAATGTCCAGTCGCTACCCGCTCCGTTCCCAGACTATAGCAGCAAGTCACACATCGACCGCTCCCTACCATACCGCTATTTCCTCCATCCTACGGCCCCCACAGCTTTTCACTTGTGCAACCAGCCGGGCGCGACAGCTTCAAGTTGGAGGTGAGTGATGTAATCGGCCGTTTCAAATGTGCGCAGTCGGACAGCGCATCTACTCTGCATTTATCTAATTTACACCCAGGATAAAGTGGTGGCCTCATTAGAGTTCCCCAATCGGCAGCGGCGTGCGTGAACCGCGAACCTCTAATGCGGCGATCAGGAATCGGGCGCCCAGAGCAGTTGAAAACAAGTGAACAACGCATCAGGCACCCCAGCAACCCGAACCCCACACCAGCTAAACGCCATGTTCATGCAAGCCAATTCCATGATAAATGAAAATTCCGTCCCGCCCACCAAGACAGCACCATCTTACAGCTTATCGTATTACTATCCCCTTCCTACCTCCATTCCCTTAGTTTAGCGGCGAGTAAGTAGTCGTAGACCAGAGACCACCCTCAGAATCAGTGCCTTTTCGTGAGGAACGCAACCTCATATGAAAGGCAAGAGTTAGAGAGGGATAAAATCTTGCTGCCTAGATATTTCCCGATTCTCCTCTTGAATATTGGCTGGGGCAGTAAGTTCCTCATCCAGACCGTCAGAGTCAACATCATCACTATCAATCTCATCGTAGTCTCCTTCCTCGCTGGATATGTCGCTCTCTTCAGTAGTAGTAGTAGCAGCAGTAGTGACAGTTTCCTTACCATCGGGGGCGCCTTCCAACACCAGTCCACCTGCGTTGCTCGCCGTAGTCTTCCGAATCTGCCCAGCCCTATCCACATGTGGGAGTTTACAATGCTTGTTATTACAAGCCCCGGTATTGCCATAGTCTGGGCATTCATGGACGTGACGTTCAGCACAGCTACTCCCTTTACCACAGTATCCTAACACTGCAAAAGAACGACATATAGGAGCCCCAGGGTTGACCCGTACGTGAGCATACCGGCACTGGGCGTTTGAGCACATCCCTCGAAGAAAATGGACACAGGCCGGTACTCTATGAGGAGTAGGATGGTGAGAAAGATCGCAGGCATCACCACCGCGGCAGGATCCCTTCTGCAAAAACTCCTTGCAAATGGCAACTTTACTCGCATCGTGAACATAGGTACACTGGGGGCCCCGTGAGCAAGTACCTAA
The DNA here is from genome assembly GCA_021527025.2 of Geoglossum cookeanum. Lineage (NCBI taxonomy): Eukaryota > Fungi > Ascomycota > Geoglossomycetes > Geoglossales > Geoglossaceae > Geoglossum > Geoglossum cookeanum. Next base: position 6,717 of record JAJDFF020000556.1, on the reverse strand, counting down.
ATTAAATAAAACAGCGAGTCAGCTCTTTGTCAAGACTACGAACCCCACCTACCATAGCGGATGGAACGCCTAGATGTCAGGAGTGAGATGAGTAGTCGGGGAAAGGAAATTTATACCAGTGGTCGTGAAGTATTTGCACGGTTGAGAACTTTTAGTTAAATTTTTTCTGCGAATATCGTTAGTGCAAGCACAGCGGTAAAATGTCGCAACGCAGAAATTGACTGGGTAGTATGCATGTACACACTGGGGCCACCCTTACAGTTTTGCCCGAACAATCCCCGATTGCCAGAGGTTCCCGTTCTTACTCCTCAGGAATGTTACACCGCCAATAGCTGCCTTCTTTGGGGTAGCTTTCGCGGAATTTATGTCATCTAGCCCAAGCAAGTCAGTACTCACATTCTCCCATAGCCACCAAGACTACTCACCAGACGCTTTCTGGAGCTTACTTCCACCCCTCAATACCTGATAACGAACACCTCCAATTATCACCTCATGATAAGAGCTGCTATCAGTAGCTGAGCGTGCACTTGGTTGGCTAGATTTCAAGGATACATCTTGCAAGTATCTCATGAATTTTAGTCTCTGCCGCTCCTCCTTATGCCGAGTTTTCTGTTTCCGCGTTTCCTCCATCGCGCGAGCTCGCGCTTGCGTTTCTTTATCAAAAACTGAACTGTTGATAAGTTGAATATGCCGGTCCCGCTTGGCCACCCAGCTTGTGGATGATCCCGCGGCATCTGGGGGCGTTTCTTCAGAAACGGCTGACGCCGGTGGAGGGGAATCGATGGTAGGAACTGCATTTGTCACATTGTTTAATACGAGACTGCGATTTCTATGACCCTGAAGCAACGGCCTTCCGCCCCGTGCCCTCACACGACCATACGGTCTTCCCCGGGATGATCTCCATGATATGCCTCCCCAAGACTGACCTTGAAAGAGGTCAGCCTCCACCACTAGAAAGGGCCAATGTAAGGCATCCGTACCGCTATAGTTAGTATTATGGAGTGGTGGCGCGCTCAAGCCAGGAGCAGCATAATCCTCTGTGCCCGATTTCTGTTGGTTTCTGTGGCGATTAATGTGTCCTGCGCCGATACATGTTAGCCAGCGGTAAACGTGCACTACAACCATTCGGCGACTAACCTGCGACTTGACTTATCCTCGTCAGGAGCTCCTTATCTTCCGACATAGTGGGCGACGAGATGCGACAGAGATGGATTCTCAGGTTGTAGTGACTAGTCAAACAAGCGCGGTCCTGGAATCGTTTTACGTTTGAATCACGTGATATTACAGTTTTGATCCAGAGCATATTCAACTGTATTGTACTCCGTACCACAAATGCGCCGTACGTAAAATACACCGATTCAAGCTTCACCCATGCAAGGTCTTCAGAACCCACTCAGAACGCCGTGAATGCAAAGATCCTACGGCTTACATGGGTAAGACGTCTTCCATCGCTTCGTTATCTTCATCGTCATCGATGGTGATGACGCCGTAATCTTCCCCATCACCAGCCACATCCGATGGACCATCAATTCCCAAATCAGGAGCCTGCTCATTTTTCACTTCCGCATAACCATTGACCTTGACTTCCGGCCTCAATGTCCAAGTCATCGCGAACCTCCCGCTTCTCACAAGCACAGCAACCTTCTCTAAAGTCGATTTAAGATAAGCTTCTGGCTGGTTGAGTTCAGATTTCAGAGATTTAAGAGACCAGTAGTTGTATTGTTTGAAACAATCAAATATGAGATCCAAGAGATCATTCTGCGGCATCCGGGCCGCTTTGAACTCTTGTGTTCCTCTTCCTCGGGCCGTAACCCCAGTTTTCTACAATTAATCAGCCCAGTGCGGTAGGGGTAGGGATGCCGACACGACTTACAATAAACTTTTGGAAATTTCCAGCGTCACCAAGAGTCCCAGGCGCAAGAAGATTTCCACCCGTCGCGCTAATGTTGCCTTCCAGAAACTTCGTCTCCCTCTTAGGTTTCATAGACTCAGCCGCTCGTGCTTGGATCAAGCGCTCATACTCCTCGTTTTCTACTGGTAGGCAATTAACCTCTGTTTTCACTGTTCCCACCATTGCGGTCTGTTCTATAATTGCCAATGGTTAACGAATCAGCACAAAGGAAAAATACCACTCTCTCCCGTATCAGGATGCGTACTTGGAATGGCCTTTCTAAAGTACGGCTGCCACCGTTTACCCTTTTCCCACTTTTGCACCCCCCCGCGCCTTTCCCTTTCGACCTGTAGTAATCTCGTCGGAATCGGCGGAAACTTCGAGTTCAAGTCCTCCAACCCTACTTTCGGCCCACCCTTTGATTTTGATGCGTAGCCGGGCAAATCCTTTTCCGTAAAAATGTAGGTGTTTCCAGGCTGAAACCCAGATACCTTCATGTTGTATTCTCGCGGGAGACCTCTATTCTGTTCTAGTGATGAGGAGAGTAGTAGGCTCAACTATGAGGCAGCTGAATTAGCCAAATGTAGGTCGTTCCAATAACTTAGCCAGTACCTTGTCAGGTACGCCTCCACCCTGCTCCACTCTGACTTTACCCAATTCGACCTCTTCATCATCACCTATCTTTTCCCAACTATCCCAGAGGAACTTCGGAATCCTCATCAGCCACACAGATTTATCATCGCCAATCGAGAAATCTAGGTCACCAGCATCTTCATAAATATCATCTTCAGACATGGCCGAAGGAGATGCGCCCGTTGATTCAGGATCTGGTTTAACCTTCAGTTCGGCTTGTGCCATAGTTGCACCATCGTCTCGCTCCACCTTAATGGTAGGGAGGTTTCCATCACTGATAGCAGCCATAGGATTTATTGTTAGAATGCTCGAGGTGAAGTGAGCGTGAACAAGAGTAAATGTGTCAACGCTTCGTCTGGAAGGAAAGATAATTCACATCGCGTTACCCTGCATTCTAGCAGAAACGGGGACAAAGGCTAAGCCGCAACACCAACCTTAATGCTAATTGGACATGTATTTTCTACAATATTGTACAGGTTCATATCTATACATCTATAGATACGGTATACACCACAAAACGACTACTGCAATCCCGGGAAATTGTGTAACCTTTGAGGCGGAATGAGAAGGCCCGCAAACCCATGACCCTCGACTTGCCAATAAGCCTATACCCAACCAGCTCACAGCTAGTCACTTTGTCCAACTAGCACAACCGCGCGACACCACCAGCGATACTAAACAGCTCCAGGCTCTTCAGAAAGGATGGATAGAGCCGATGTTGCTGCAGCAATAGCAGCCCTTGAATCTCCCACAACTACCCAAGCCAGCAAATCATCCGGCTACAGTCAACTTCTTGCCAATATCCAAGCAAATTCATCAACCTCCCAACTTTCGACCAACGTCATCGCTTTTCTTGATTCTCTCCTTGGAGATACGGTTGGTCTTGTTGCTTCAAGACCTGTACTAACTTCTTTTGTGGCGTATTTCAACTCCATCCGGGAAAGTGCCGTAAAGAAAGCAACCGGCGAGCATGCATTAAGCTTACTCACCTCCCAGGTCGTCTCATTCGAGGAGCAAGATTCAAAGATCAGAGAGTGTCTCGCGGATGTCTATGAGGCCGAAAATGACAACTGTGCAGCGGCGAAGGTGCTTCAAGGCATCCAGTTAGAATCATCACAACGTATGATACCTGATGATGCCAAAGTCAAGATCTGGATACGCATCACACGAAATCTCTTAGAGGACGACAACACGACCGATGCTGAAATATATCTCAACCGTGCAAAGAACCTCATCTACAAGTGTGAGGAACTGGAGTTAAAACTCCATTTTCAGCTCTCCCAGGCTAGAATTTTCGACGCAAGGAGGAAATTCTTGGAGGCTTGTCACGGCTACCATATTCTGAGTTTCTCACCTGTTATCGCAGAGGAAGAGCGACTGCAATCACTGTCTTCGGCCATCACTTGTGCAGTGCTCGCGCCCGCTGGACCACAGCGATCTCGGGCACTAGCGAGACTATACAAGGACGATCGATCTCCCCAGCTCGAAGCAGATTTCAGCATTCTTGAAAAAATGTATCTTGACCGTCTCTTATCCCCCTCAGAAGTCGACAAGTTCGCCGAACGTTTGTCGCCCCACCAGCTTGCCAAAACGGCAGATGGATCCACAGTACTCGCCAAAGCCGTGGTTGAACATAATCTCCTAGGCGCATCTCATTTATACAGCAATATCGGCGTTGAAGAGCTCGGTGTTCTCCTCGGACTTCCCAGCGAGAAGGCAGAAGAATATGCCGCACGCATGATTGAACAAGGTAGGCTTGTCGGAAGGATTGATCAAATCGACAAATTGATCTTTTTCGATGGTGGCGAAGGTACTGGGGAGAAGACAAGCTCAGGCCAGGCGGATCGAGTAGTGGGGAGGGAAGTTCGAAAATGGGACAGCAACGTGCAAGGACTAGCAGAAGAGGTCGAGAAAGTTACGACCTTATTACAGAACCAATTCCCAGTGAGTCTCCAATACCAGCGGCCAACCCCTATACGCTGATAGTACCTCAGGAATTTGTTACTGCAAATCTGGCCCATTAAGGGAATGTGGGTGTAGAGAAGTTGGGAACCTTTCAGGGGGAAGCTTGATAACCAACGTGACGTTTAAGAGGCTCAGCAAACAAGGTGACTAAAGTCACAGCGATCTACAGAGAAAGGCGGCACATATAAATAGCAGAAATGGAACCCTTTCTGATCTCAAGCGCGCCATCCAGGGCGCTCCTCCACACAGAAAATCTGTAACACTCCACTATCACTTTAATAAGCAAATTCAGGTGTTGTTGGGGCGAGGCCGCTCCTATTCCGGCGCGGCTTACAGACCTCCCTTGCAAGTTGCAGTTTTGAACTAAAAGTGGCTCAAATCAAGTCAAGAGTACTACATTTTTTTTATAAGACTTGCAGATATTCGTAAGACTTTTATATGTCTTGACTATTTGATAAGCAGAATGGCAATGTTTGCGTGTAGGTTAGTATTACAACAAGATTGTAGTTGTCCTACCAATCGTTCGGCTGGCACTTCCCCGCATACTAATTGGGTGAGGGCGCGCGATATGCAATCAACCAGCAATATGCAGAATTTTAATTTTAAAGCGAAATAAAATAGTATTACAATAACCCTAGCTCTTGAAACTTCTATGTACTGTTAAAAAGATTACTTACATATATAGATAATTAACTGCTTGAGGTAATTTTGCTATAATTGTATTATATTTATTTTTTGCATAGTGCCTGCAGCTGTTTTTCTTACATATTAACAATTTTCTTAGGGTATTGATTTGTCCACCTTGCCTGTTTGCATGGCTCATCTATTTTGTGTAGCCCACCCATTCTGCATGGCCCACCCTATCTAAGCAGCCAGTATTTTATGTACTTATATTGTTTTATGCAATAACATTATAAATTTCAAACTAGCAAAGTGATAACAAAATATATTAAAAACACTTTCTTTTAGATTTCTCATTATTTCCATCTTATCATTGGTATCCAATATTTCTCCTATCTCCTCATCTGTCTTATTACTTTTCTCAATTTACTTCTACTTTCCCTTATCAAGATCTCCAATATTTACGTTGCTGTTCTCTTGCTCTCTTTTTTTCTCTTTTAGTTCCATTTGTACTTCTTTCTTCCTTTTTGCCTTTTTTGTTATGCTTACTTGGCTCACCTCTTTATTTGAAATCCATTAACTGTTTAATCTTCTTATTTTTCCAACTTAATGGAGTTTGATATACAAAGCAGTTGACTAAATTCCTAACTCCCCCTTGAATATCAACAACATTGTGGATAATTATTCTGCTAAGAAAAAGAAGGGTGTTGGTTATTTATCTACCTTGCTTGTTTATGTGGCCCACCCATTTTGCACAGCCCATTCAGCCCCACCCTATATAAGCAGCCATAATTATATAACTTAAGTGAGGCTCCACCAAATCCTATTTAAAAGCATACTTTTAAAAGCAAAAGCCATTCAAAAATTTCAAAACTTTATAAACAAACTAATTGCCATAGCACAACAAAAACCCTTATCTCAGATGAATTTTCTGATCACTGGTTGTTTTTTTACTTAGAATTGAAATAAGTGAAGTGGGGTGTTGCTTAAATTAGCTGACTATGGCTGCTTGAGTAGGGTGGGCCATGCAAACAGGCAAGGTGGACAAACCAACACTCTTAGTTAATGTGTCATAAATTAGTACAATTAGTTGCATCTCATGAGAAGCAGAACCATTGTAGATACAAGAGCTAGAGTTTGCTGGTCAGACAAGAGCAACACATATATTTGTCTCAAAAAAAGGCAATATGGTATATTTAATACCTATTTTAAAGGACAATGGAACAATCTGACTGGGGAACCAGAAATAAAAAATTGATCAGTATCTTTTTGAGTGGTCTGGTATCATATATTTAAAGGGTAAGATTCAAATTGTAAATGAATATAAAGTTACTAATATTTCTCCAATGTACAGCAGATTGACTATACAATATTAACTCTTCTGAGTTACTCTGCTAGAATATTTGTGAGTTAGTATCAATATGGATATCTCATATAAGAACTAATTACTGACCTTCTTCAATAGCTGTATTTATTGAATTTTCAAGCCTAATGGTAAGCCTGGGTGGACTGATAGTGCCGGAGTGAGTACCTGTGTTACTGGGAGGATGGTTAGGCTGGGAGTGCCTGAAGAGGGTACCTGTGACACCCACTAGTGTGTTTGTGCT
>JAJDFF020000555.1:0-15008 GCA_021527025.2 Geoglossum cookeanum | reverse complement strand
AGGTGGGGGGGGAGGGGGGGGGAGGGGGGGGGGGGGGGGGGGTGGGGTGGGGGGGGGTGGGGGGGGGGGGGGTGGGGTTTTTTTTTTTTTTTTTTTTTTACGGGGAATTTTTATATGTATGTGGTCTTGTGATTGGTGGTTGGTGGTTGGTGTGGGAGGCTGTGTGGGGAAGAGGCTGTGTGAGGGGGGGTGGCTTAATAATCCTTTGAAATAGTGTAAGTAATAATAATATACTGTTCATGGGGAGGCAGGGGGGGGGGTTTTACGAAGGTGGTTTGTTGTTGCTGTTGTTGTTGCTTGGGAGCCATATACATATAGGAAATAAAAGAGGCTTCGTGACCTTGGCTCGTTCTAAAATACTAGGGGAGTATAACAAAAGTGTTACCCATTCGGCTGGAGGACTGTGGTAAATGCAATTGGGGGAACATAGCGTATCATGTTAAAAAAATATACAAACTGCGTAAAGCAAGGGAACGCCTAGCACAACCCTGCCTGATGGATGGCTCCTTGTCGTGAATATCTATCATGGCTTTTTTTACGTACTCCTCATCGGTTGACTGCCGTAAAGCCACCGCCGACTCCCTCACCATTTTCTTCTCCTCCTTCCATCTCTACATCCTCAGACCTCCCCCCTGGTGGCGAGCTTGCAGTCACTGCAGCCACCCCTGTCTGCCTTCTGAGCTCCTCCAGACTCTCATCATATCTTTCTTTACCGCGTTCGTCCAGCTCACTCCATGCCTGCGTCAACGCCTTTTCCATTTCAAACTCCATATCTTGGCCATGCTGTGCCTGGAGTCTCGGTCGAGTCTCCTCACAGAAAAGCTCGTATGCGGTTGAAGGGTCGTGGGGGGTACTGGCTGCTGCAGCGGCGCCGGGTTTACTGCTAGGTGTAGTGGTGGCAGGGTTGGCGGAGCGCGGTATCTCGTGTGCGTGGCTAAGGATGGAGAATGTTGCTTGTGATGCATCGTATGGAGTTGTTACTGCTGAAGGGGGAGAGTGGGGTGGGCGTGCTGGAGAGATCGGCGCACGATAGTGTGGACGCTTGGTGCGGAGGGGTTTCTCTTGTGGCTGCAATTGAACACCGCAAGTCAGCCCACGTTGTTGTGAAGGTAGAGAAAGTAGACAGATCAGTTAGGTCGAAATGCCCCCAGCGACAAGGAAGGGGGAAAGTGAAATAGCAATTCAGTGTTACCAAAACATCAATCGAGCTTCCACATACCGGAGGCGGGGGACTGGGGCTCCCATCTGAGTCTTCGACATTGACGCTCGTCCTCTTTGCCAGCTGCTCTAGCAAAAAAGCCCGCTCCAACCGGAGCTTTAGGATGCCACGTTTCGTGCGCGCACGGCGCAGTCTCAGCGCGTCATTGGATTCCTCAACCTCGTTGATGCGTTTCTTGAGGTCGATGCACTTTTGCCGATAGGCATGTTCGACTGAGGGCGGGAGAGGCGCGGGGATGTTGCCTGTTACGGTGCTATGGTGAGTTTGTTGGGCGGCGGCAGCAGACCAGAGGGATGAATGGGCTTACCTGGCGGAGGCATTTTTATCGAGTGCGAGTCTTGCGACAGGGTTGAAGGGAAGGCCGGCGGGGGGATTGAGCCCTATATGTTATAGACAGCCTTGCGGTGGAGGAAAGGGCAGGCGGAAGATGAAAGAGATGAGAGTGGGGACACAGGATGTTGGAGTAAGAAGTAAGAATAGTCTCTCCGACGTGCTGTATTACGCCGTCGTGAGGTTTGAGACGGTCGGGCTCGGCGAATCAGCGTCCGAGCCCCATCGACTTCGTACAATTCAAACCTGCGGATTCACTGGCTGCAATGGGCTGTTTCATCGACAATGGTGTTGCATTCTATTCTTATTCAACTCCCTAGTCTCCCTGATGGCCGCAGATCCGGCCGCCGTACAAAGAGCTGCTGCTGCTGCTACGGCTGCTGGTGGTTCTGCTGCCGCCCCGAAAAATCCTTCCGCCTCCATCGACCAGATAATCCCCCTCCTCAAGTCCAAAAACGACACATCTAGGTTCGTCGGCCTCGCGATTCTCAAATCCGTGCTGGACAACCAACGAGACCTGCAGCGTGATTCAGTAATCATTACAAAATGCTGGGCCGCAATCTCGCCGGGATTCCTAGATCGTCTGCTCCGTGCCGAACAGAGCACGGGAAAAAGCAAAGAGGAAGCTCGGGACTTGGTGGAGCTGGCGGTTGCGGTTATACATGCCTTTGCGGTGCTTTTGCCGCTGGATGTGGGGAGCGGGGAAGGGCTGGTGGGAAGATGCGAGGGCTTGCTTATGGCTTTGCTGAGGAGGTGGGTGGGCTGTCTTTTCCTTGCTTTCTTTCTTGCTTTCTTCCTTCTGTTGGGAGTGTGGTGTGATTGACTAGGTTTTTAGTTCCTCAGACACTACCAGATTGATCCTCCAGACGCTGCTTACCTTCGCCAGTTGGCCAGTTGGGGCAGAAAGGCTTCTTGGGGTGGGGGATTGGTCGCCGTTGCTTGAGGTTGCGCCCCAGCAGCCTCTGGCAATAGATGTAATCAAGTTCGTATTGATCAACGGAGCTTTTCAGCCTGGCCTACTGCAGCAAGTTCGGCAGCGTTTGGATGGAGTTGTGCCTGCACTCATTGTGAACTTCAGAGGTTCGGCAACCTCGCCTTTACTGGAGCTATTGGCAGATCTTTTTGTAAAGTTGCCACCAGAGGTGCGTGTGGAATGGCCCCGGAATATAGGGTCCCATGTATCTAGTTAACCTTGCGCTATAAGGCTCTCTCGCTGGACCCGAATTGGCTTAAACTGCTCTCATCTCTTATCCAGGAAACAGTCCTTGCCCGGCCCACCCTCAATACTCGAAAATGGTGCACCCTTATCTCCTCCACACTCCTCCAATACTACCCCGAGCAGTTCCCTTCTCTCCTCTTCCGGACCTCGTCCAAGGGCAAGGGCAAACAACCCGCAGCTTTGGCACTGGAGCCGAAGCCGTTTGCGTATCTCTTTGTTAGCTTGATATTAATAGATATTCGAGCGACGATTCCTTCCCTCCTCGAAATCCTTGCTTCCACTGAATATCCTAGTACTGCGGAGCGCCTTACTGCAGGCTACAGTGTTGTTACAGTTTTCGTGGGATTTCTTGTTCGAAGTCTCGATGAGGATGTTGGTGAAGACAAGAGTTTATTTTTCCGGATCGAGCCGGACTTGTTGCTTAAGCTTCGGCGAGATATTGCAGAAACTATGGGGTTAACTGTTGAATTTTTGCGGGATCGGTGGGATGGTGTTACTGGCTCGGGGCTTGGTGGAGGTTCTCAACCACAACTCGCGAAGCAGAAAGCCCCTCTAAGCCTGACATGGGACACTCGCGACGGAGGGATAGCGCAAGATCACCTTGTTCTAGCAGCCATCCGCGCACTAGCGCTGTGGCTGCGAGAGGACGAGAACGAGACACTGAGGCGAGAAGCAAGTGGTAATACGGATGTGTTTCTGGGATTATACGCCCAGAGCAACAGCATCGGAGTCAAAGACCCCACCCTAGGGACTGAGCCTGGAAAGGCAAATCCTCTAGACTTCCGTCTAGCCCTTCTCACCGCTTTCGAGGGGACAACTACCACTGGCGACGGGGTCGAGGCATTCCTGGAAGCCAACGGTTTGGAAGCTCTCTGGCACTGCGACCTCGCCAAACTGCTCTCTACTGACGTCAAGTCAGGGGAGGACATTAGCCGCGGTATAGAGATAATCCGAGTCCTCCTCGCTGTCGTGGAGCACGGCCACAATAGCGAAACGAGCGCTAAGGAGGAGTGGATGGATATTGTGAAAGTCGCTGCTGCGCTTCCGTCTGGGGATTCAGCGCTGGAGCTCCACCTTTCGCTTTTTCAGCTTGCGGTAGAGTTATTGACCCGTGCTCCGAGAGGATTGAGGAAGCAGTTTGTAGGGGAAGCGGGGGTTATTAGGGAGAGGGCGAGGGCGATGCTGAGGACTGGGGATAAGGGATTAAGGGATGGGGCAATTGAGGTTTTAGAGGGGTTAGAGGGATTGAGTATTGGTAGTTAGGGGAAGGGGGGGGCTACTTTTTTCAAAACAAAACATAAAAAATTAGGTATATTATACGGAGTGTAGTACATTTATAATCCTCCCAAATCGTAACTGTGAAGCAGCATATTCGCTCTCAAACGCCTAGTAAAAATGCCCGGATGAACCCTAATTACATATGTATCCTCTTTGATGATATAAGAGAAAAAAAAATCATATCCGCCAAAGTGGATTAGAAAATGAAAAATCTTCTTACCCCTTACCCCAAAATCCATTATCCAAGCTTCCCCTTCCTTCTTTCCCCCCGATCCTCCTCCCCCGCCACGACATCGTCCTCCCCAACCTCACTACCCTCAGTCCATAACCTCTCAAACTCGCCATCCCCCTCCGCCTCTACCGCCCAAATGCTCTCTCTCAGCCTTTTATGTCTTTCGCGGTCTTCCTCAATCCGCTGCTCAATCTGCCGTTTGTCGAGCCGGATCGCCGCAGCAGTGATAGTGGTGCCGTTTGTGTTTGGGTTGCTATTTTTGTTGTTGTTGGAGTGCCGAGGGGCACTGAGGTGGGTTGTGATTGTTGTAGTCGTTGCAGCTGGTGGGGGGCGATCGCGTTCGTTGAGACAGGCTTCGATTTCGGTTAGGGTTTGGGGGAGGAGGAGGGACTTTTGATGGAGGGCGGATAGAACCTGAGAGGAGGGTTTAGTGGTTTTTCTTTTGGAGGTTTCTAGGGGGTAGTACTCGGCGGACTACTTTTACATTTGCGGCGCCGGAGCCGTCGCCGGGGGCTACCGCGTCGACCACCCGAAGGATGTCCCGTTGGATCATGCGTACGAATTCCATATGGCCTTCCTTTTGGGCCATATCGCAGAGGTGTTCGATGAAGTACATGATGTTTGCCCTAGTATTCATCGAGTTCTGCAATTCGTTCGTTCCATCAGCCAACTCCACCCCCAGCTTCTCCTAGATCAGCAAGGGGGGGGGACGAACCCGTTCGAGCTGCTCCAAGATGCACGAGTGCAGGTCCTCATCCATATCCCGGTATTTAAGTGCGTATTGAGCGGCCTTTTGCGAGGATGTGACGGAGGCGTTCAGGTGTTGGAGTTGCGAGGTGAAGCGCATGCGGACTTCAAAGGGATCGGCCATTGTCTGTTCGCGTTTCGTTTGCCTCCGGATATTAGAGCGGAAAGGGGGGCGGGTTGCGGGGGCTGGTGGTGAGAGCTTCTGTGTTGTATCCGTTCGTGGGCGAAGAGGGAGAGGGGGAGAGGAGGGATATGTCTGTGAGGGCGGTGAGCGCACGCCAAGAAACCGGCGGCAGAAAAAAATTGCTCTTGTTCATCGACCTCGCCCTTCCCGCTCGGAATACAGACCGCCGCGGCAGCATAGAGCAAACATGTCCAATGCACTCTCCACCAGAAGTCTCCAAGCCAATGGAGATGATGCGGGGCTCACATTTACTGTTCTTGGGTGTGGTACGTATTTCACTGCCCTTCCTCAGGATGATATGGCTAACTGACCGGGTCCCCGCCAATCCCCAGGCACCATGGGCATCGCCATCCTCTCAGGTATCCTCTCGTCCATTCCCTCCGCTTCCCTCCCGTCCTCCTCCTCCCCGTCTGGAACTTCAACCCCGGACCTCAGCTCCAATCCCAGCGACCTGCCCTCCCGCCTCCCCACCCACTTCATAGCATGTGTCCGCCGCCCCGACTCTGCCAAAAAGATCAAAACTGCCCTCGCGCCCCATCTCTCCTCTCTCACTATCCTCCAAAACGAAAACGTTCGCGGGGTCTCCGCCGGAGACGTCATTCTACTTGGCTGTAAACCACAAATGGTGAATGACATACTCAGTGGGAGTGATATGCAGGAGGCATTAAGAGGAAAGCTTTTGATTAGTATCTGCGCCGGGGTAACGGTGGAGCAACTGCATAATGCACTCAGGGCAGACAGTGGGGAGGTTCCTTGCCTTTGTATAAGAGCAATGCCCAACACCGCCTCTGGGATCCGCGAATCCATGACTGTGATTGCTTCCCCATCGCCTCCACTCCCGGGCCCGCTCGCCAGTCTCACGACCTGGGTCTTTACGCGTATCGGCCGCGTAGTCTACCTTCCCCCTTCCGCTATGGACGCATCTACCGCGCTCTGCGGTTCCGGCCCCGCATTTTTCGCACTGATCTTAGAGGCGATTGCGGATGGAGCTGTAGCGATGGGATTACCGAGGGCGGAGGCGCAGCTGATGGCTGCGCAGACAATGAGAGGGACAGCGGGTATGGTGTTGAGTGGGGAGCATCCGGCGTTAGTGAGGGAGAAAGTGGGGACGCCGGGGGGATGCACGATCGGTGGGTTGTTGGTATTGGAGGAGGGGAGGGTTAGGGGGACGGTGGCGAGGGCTGTGAGGGAAGCGACCGTTGTGGCTGGTCAATTAGGGATGGGGGTGCAAGGGGTGAATGGGACGAGGTTTTAGGGATGTTGCGTTGAGACTAAAATTTTTTTTTTTCTGTTTGTGGGTCGCCGAGTATCATGTGGGTCACAACGGGCCGGAGAGTATATACAAAAATACATATACAGCCCTAGGTTAGACCCCTAGGTAAATGGAACAAAATAACGCCAATCCAAACCCCAACTACTGCACTATACTATACACACCACTACCTATCACGATCCCCACTGTCGTCCCCGCCATCCCAATCCTCCCCATTTACCTCCCCACCACCAAGTAGCCTTCTCCCCTCTCCCCCTTCCTCCCTTCTATCCCTCCCAACGTTAGCCCTCCTATCCCCGTCCGTCCCCTCTGCCCCATCCAACACGTACCACACATCCTTCTTCGTCAACAGTCCCTGCAGCACCCCCATGTCACAAAACAATACATACCGCAGCCCCAGCTTCTGGAACATGTTCACAGTTAGTTGAAGGCTGGATTTAGCAGATAGCGTAATGGGGGTCTGGTCCATCCATGGTCGGAGGTCTAAGATGCTGTGCGGGTCCGCGAGCGGTTGGTGCGTGAAATGGGTTTCTGTTGCGGGGGAGAGACTCCGGGGGGGTGAGAGGGCAGAGCCAAGTGCGAAGGCGAGCTCGGTGCGGGAGATGTAGCCGAGGAGGATGGCCTCGCGGGTATCAGATATGACAGGGAACCCACGGTAGGGTTGGGTGGTGAGGAGGTTGTTAAGAGAATCGATTGTATGGCCTGTTGCGGTGATGACAACGAGGTCCTCGATGCGGGTGATGACCTCGGATACAGGAACATCAGGGATAGGTTGTTCTTGGCTATTGTCAAGAAAGGGGTATTCTTTGAAGCGGATCCAGCTCTCGTAAATGCCGCGTTTGCCCATAGCATCACCAACCCATTTACTAATCATCACAGCGATCATAATAGGGAGGACATATGTAAGCGCACCAGTAAGCTCAAACATAATAACGACGATAGAAACAGTCATTCTTGTCACACCTCCGAGGGCTGAGGCCGCGCCGATAATGGCGTATGTGCCTGGGGTTACGCAGGGTATATCGGGCTCGCAATTTGCGAATATCAGCGCACTCGGATAGTTGGTCTGCCACAGCTGCACCAGAAGACCTAACGCACGACCGTAGAGCGCTCCAATGGCCATAGAGGGGAGAATGATACCCGCCGGAATCTGGAGTCCAAAGGTTACGGATGCGAGGGCGAAGCCTAGGATTGCGGCTAAGAGAAGGAGAACGATTGTCCCTGTTGTAGCCACTCCGGATTTGCAGAGACCAAATTGGTCTTCCTTGATGGTGGCGCATTCAGCAAAGAGAGAGGCAACAAGCTTAGAGGATTGTGCTCTATCAAGCTTTTAGCAATGCAATGGGTAGTTATCCTAGGGGGGGCACACCTCATGAAGACATTTGGGAAGTTGATTAGTGCAGTGACGAGTGCTACTGCAATTACCTCCCAGGTGGGGTAATTTTTAATGACAGAGGACTCTCTCCACTCCGCAATTCGCATGTTCAGTTTAATGAAGAAACCTCCATATAGGCCCTGGGGGTTTCCGTTAGCGCTGATGGCGTAGTATTCGTTCGTCGCAATTTTGAAAAACTTACTCCAACAACCCCTAGAATGACAAACGGCGCTATTTCAAACCCATGCCAGCCGCTACTATACGTGACTTGGTAGAGAACAAGTTTACCTGTGCGAAAGGGGTTCATTGCTTGTAAGGTAACTGCAGCAACCATGGCAGAAACGAAACTCTGCCACATCGTCTTGTCGGGAAAGTAATATGACAGTTGCTAGAAAAACGGTCAGTTATGCTCCGTGAAAACAGCGGATTGAATAGACAAACTTCTAAGCTAAAAAGCACTCCGCCAAGGGGTGATCCAAACGCAACAGAAATGCCTGCAGCAGCAGCAGCAGAAAGGACTTCCCGTTTGCGTGCTACGCCTAAGTTAATACCTACGCGCTTAAAATATGGGATTATATTAATACCTTCGTTTTTGCTAAGGTTGTCGAACATCTTCATTAACAAATTCGCGCAGCAGCAAGCAACATGTACTAAAGGACCTTCTTTCCCAAGCCATAACCCCGATGCAACCGCTAGACACTGCAACGCCACCAAATTAGCCCATGTATAACGCCAATGAAGGCCGGTGCTGTCTTACCAATCCAAGTGATTTTACAACCAGGGTCCATGAACTCATGAAACGCCGAATAACAAACCCGCCCAGAACCGTCTTAATCTCGGGGATACCGCTATGCTTTGCGTAGATTGCATAGGTCTTTACCAAAATGCTTGCACAGGCCGCGAAGATGATCTATATGCGAGCCTTAGCACTTATCCAGGGCGATGCTCTATTCGAGGGAACTTACCGAAAGTACAAGAAAGAAAAAATACTCGGTGATGAAGCGCCCACTCCTGGATTTGGCATCAAGCGCTGTACTCCAAGGAACCCACTCCTGGCATTGCTCGCTCGCTGAGAACAGGGTAAGCGTCTGAGTATGTCTGGCACAGGAGGACTTACCCTCTAACCCCCAACAACAAAAATCCTTATTCAAATAGAACTTCCCACCACCGGGCCCGGCCTTACAGTACCCGTTCTTCAGATCTCCCATCCAATCACTCACAATATCTATACCTGCAGCCAGAACGCCAGCGGCAATACCGGTAGCAATCAACACCACCCATATCTGGCTTGCGTCTACCAGCTGCGCTATATACCCCAGTAGACCTTTGGCATTCGATTGTAGCACACGTAGTCGTTGCCGCTCTTTTGTATACTCAAAGATCCAATCAATAGCCGTGAGGTCGTCATAGCCTACCCGGCGCCCAGGTCCTTCGACATACCAATCCAACGGACCACCATCTTTCGCACCATTAAAATGAGTAGGGTTATCAGCGGAGGTATCTAGTACGGGAAGTATTGTATCTTCCGAAGGGGTGACCGGTGCTTGCTGGCTACGGTCCGGGCGGCGTCGGGACGAAGTAGGCCTAGGAGATGGGGATAGTCGTCGGGAGTTTTCCAAGGGGTTGGAGAGAAATTTTGGGAGGTATGACGTTTGCTTTGTCCGTCTCTTGAAGGAAATTCTGATAGAATAGGCCGTCAGCTAATGGTCCTAGATATGCACGACGTAGCGGGTGCTCACCTAGGTTCTGAACCACTCTCTAGAGAATCGGTCGAGAGCAAAGCGTGATCCCTTGCAGTAGCGGAATCCTCCTCCCCACTGTCATCCTCAATAAGAGGCTGCCGCCCGGGAACAGCCCGACTTGAGGAAGCACCTTCACGCAAAGCTCGCTGGGGACCAGAAGATGAGCTTGACATCACTGCAACTCTATGCTTGCCATCCAAATATCACAACCATCAGCTTTCGCCAGCTCTATCGGATCTCTCCGAAGGGATATGGAGGTATGTAGTCACGTGAGCTATAGTTCACCTCGCCTCGCCTCGCCGAGATATCCATCTCCATACTTCGTACAGAGCATATGCTCAGTAATTTACATGACCTTATCATTCGCTAGGCTAGTCCCCTACATGTGAGGACTCTAAACGGGATATACTCACTATGAATTCTCCTGATGCTAGGGACGGCGCAGACATGGACGGATACAGCTCGTCTCGCCGGTCCAAGTTTCGATTCAAGTCAATATCAAGGTCGAAATCTGCCGACGGGTCGAGCACGAGCCACCGCAAGAGGCATCGGAGGTCTCCTAGGCGTGAAGATGAAAGGGCGAGCTCTTACCACCGCTCGAAGCGGCGCCGGGAACCACGAGACGGCCAAACGGTGGACGATCCGACCCTTTACGATGACACTTATCTCCCAAATTCACATTCATCTCAGTATCTCTCTCCAGACGATGCATTTCGAGAGTCATTATTTGACGCAATGGCAGATGATGAGGGGGCTGCGTACTGGGAGGGTGTATACGGCCAGCCACTCCACGTTTACTCGAAGGACAAACTAGGGCGGAGTGGAGAGTTGGAACAGATGACAGACGAAGAGTACGCAGCGCATGTACGAGCAAAAATGTACGAGAAGACGCACCAATACATTATCGAGGAGAGGGCACGGAGGGAAGAAGTCAAGAAGCGGGAAAAACGGATGAAAGAGGAGGGCAGGAGGATGCAGCAAGAAAATGAGGCATTCGAGAGGAAGATCGTGGAGAGTCTAAGGAGGGGCGAAGAAAGGAAACGAAAGAAGAGGCAGAAGGAGCGATGGGAAGAATATTTGAAGGCGTGGCAAGAATTGAGAAGCGTAGGGCCACACAGCGAGGTTGGCCAGACGAAACAGTCGAAAGGCGCAAGGCACCTAATACCATGGCCTGTTGAAACAGGTCGGTTTTCGGATATTACACGGGAAGCCGTGGAAACGTTTTTCCTCAATGGGCCCTCCACCTGCGAGACGGAGGAATCCCTTGATCTACTAGCTATGCTGAAGACAGAGCGCGTCAGATGGCATCCGGATAAAATGCAGCAGCGTCTAGGTATTGAACAGCTAGATGGAGAAACGATGGCAGCTGTGACTGCTGTGTTTCAGGTGGTGGATTGGATGTGGTCGGAGCTGCGGAATAAAAAAGCTCCGGATGCCGTCCAGGGTGTTGGGTAGACATGGCATTGGGCGGTGACCATTTCGAAGGTAGCGGGGATACATTCAGCCAGTAACCACCAAGCTGTTGACTTGTCAACGCGGGGTTTCAACTGCGGGGCAACACAGTCTAGCTACTCTGTACACCTGATTTCTCTCAAGTTAACAAGCATGATGAGGGCGTATTTATAGAACATCAAGTGGACTTGTGCATACAGATACATAGCACATACTTCGGAGGTGCAGATCAGCAGTCAGGTTCATTTCCGCGTCCAACAGGATTAATATAGAGTCCAAGCGGCGATGGGTCCAATGGCTCGCCCACCCAGCCCAGTAGCAAATCCAGGTGACAAGAAACCCCCGTGGCAAAAACACATGGCACCCCCATCTCGGCCATCTTGCCATTGTGGCCACTCGGCAGCAACCAGTGTGCGGGATCTGTGATGCCGCCCAGATAGCCTTCGATCGTATCGGGCAGACGCGCTGTGCTACGCAGCACAATACATACACACACACCGTAGTGCCTTGGATCCGCCTGGGATCTGCCTGAAATGCGACTCTTGCGATAGATAGTAGCTATTTAGTGTCTGGCACGCGTGGACGAGAGGCCATATTGGTCCCGGGATCCACTTGCTACGAGTATAGTGCTCTGGGCCCGATGCTCCCCCAGCAGTGATTCCCAATTGGATGCTCCTTCCGCTTTCGCCCCAGCTTCCCCGCGCTCTCCTGCGTTCGTCGCCTGTCAACCCACGACCCGACTTTGCAGACGTCGTTACCAGCGAGCAAACCCGCCATTGAGTCCTGCCCACTTGGAGTTTTCCCGGGTGCCATTGCGCGATAGCTTTGTCGCCGAGTCCCCGCGGTCAGACACGTCGAGCGCTGGTTGACGGCCAGGCGTCTTGGGTTGGAACAGAGCCCTGGGATTGCCCGACTCCCTTGCTTTGCTTTACCCCAACCCCAAAGCGATCCCCAAAAAGGGCAGGCGGGTGGTCGATCGTTCTGCCCACCTTCCTACCACCAAGCCTAGTCCCGCGTTGTATCATCATCATCTAACTCGACCGATGAAGCTTGCCGCAGTCCCCAATTAGCCCACCGGAGGGTCAAACCCACACTGGCAGGTCTGCCCTCCAATCGCATCGTTCGTTTTCGCCGTGGCTGCTCTTGCGCGGTCCTTGTCTGGAAATCTCACAAAGAAGCTGCGACGGCCTCGCGATACGAGAGACAAGTCTGGTGTGGAACACGCGGCCACCAGCTTCGATCGGCTCCACGCCGCTGAAAAATTCCCTTGGTCCGTCGAGAAGCAATCCCCCCCAAGGCGTCTGGAGTGCATGTCAAATTAAGATAGCGGCGGTCGCGTTTCTGTGCGATCATCCTGCAAGTTCCCGAAAGTACAAAAGGCGGCGCAGGACGGACTCCGGCGTTGACATCGGGAAGGCAGGGTTAGGTTTACCAACCCTACCCTCTCGATATCAAACATTTGCGTCTGCTTCTTATGCCGACTCTCGGGTTTTTAAAGAAGAAGAGGACGAAGGAGTCCAATTCTAAAGACCTCCCGTCGCCCACCGGCAGCGAGCCGAACACACCTACCACTCCTTCCTCCCGAGGATTGAAGGGCTCCATAGCTTCCACGTCGTCTCAGTCGTCTTACCCCCACATACCATCTTCGACCGTCAAGCCGGGTGACCATATGTCCGTGGCCACCGAACGGCCAATGACACAGGGACTACAAGGTGCGGACAAGCAGCCGCAACAGCAGCCCAGCCCTCCATACCAGCAGAACTCCCCAACGATCAACAACCTGATTAATCCCCCGCAAAATGAAGGCCCACCCCAGCAATTCCAACCAACTGCTGGAATTGAAGGACAGGACAAGGGTACAGTTAGACAGACTAAGGGAAAGTATGCCCTGAGTGACTTTACCATTCAAAGGACACTGGGAACTGGCAGCTTTGGGAGGGTGCACCTTGTGCAATCAAGGCATAATCAGCGCTTCTACGCCGTCAAGGTTCTCAAAAAGCAGCAGGTCGTAAAAATGAAGCAAGTCGAGCATACGAACGACGAGCGAGCGATGCTGCAAAAGGTTAAGCACCCGTTCTTGATAACTTTATGGGGGACATTTCAGGATTCGAAAAACCTGTATATGGTCATGGATTTCATTGAGGGCGGGGAACTATTTAGCCTGCTCAGGAAATCACAGGTTCGTAGAGTGAACTATCTAAGTCGATCATTTTCAGGGGGGAAGGGGGGATTAACGCCTAAATAGCGGTTTCCAAATCCTGTTGCGAAATTCTACGCCGCAGAGGTCACACTGGCTTTGGACTACCTGCATTCGATGAATATCATATACAGGGATCTGAAGCCGGAAAATCTCCTATTGGATCGACACGGCCACTTGAAGATCACAGACTTTGGTTTTGCAAAAGAGGTTCCAGATATCACTTGGACTCTCTGCGGAACACCTGACTACTTAGCCCCGGAGGTTGTTGCATCAAAAGGCTATAACAAGTCCGTGGATTGGTGGGTAAACTGATTTTCGGTGCCGCAGGCGAGGTGTGCTAACAATTGACATGTAGGTGGTCTCTTGGAATTCTAATATTCGAGATGCTCTGCGGGTTCACTCCATTTTGGGATGGCGGGTCGCCGATGAAGATCTACGAAAATATTCTAAAAGGCCGCGTGAAATACCCTCCATACATCCACCCCGACGCCCAAGACCTCCTGCAGCAGCTCATTACCCCAGACCTGACTAAACGACTTGGTAATCTCGTGGGTGGACCAAGAGATGTCATGAATCATCGGTGGTTTGCCGAAGTCACCTGGGATAGATTGGCGAAGAAAGATATCGATGCACCTTACGTGCCGCCTGTTAGGGGTGGTGTAGGTGATGCGAGCCAATTTGACAAATACCCAGAGGAGACTGAGGCCTATGGTGTGGGTGGTGACGACCCGTAAGACCCACCTATTGCCTCTGTGTTTTCGGGCTAACTCCTCTTGCTCGGCTCTAGACATGGACACCTCTTCACTGAGTTTTGAGACTCCCGTCCTGGCGACTTCTTTAGGTACATACATATGTCGGAAAAAAAAAATTAACTGATGGGAACAGGCTGCTTTGCTGGAGGCCGGTTCTATTCTTCGGCACGTCAAATCTACTACGTATCTTCTAGCAATCCCCGCCAAGTTTCTTTCAGTTAATCTTAACTGGGTGCTTAGTTCTTTTTTGTTTTTTTTTGTTCGGGCTAAGTGGGGCCTTTTGCAACTGTACCTTTTCCTTTTGTCTTAGGTCATTCCTCGAAAATCCTATCCTTTCCTTGCTCTCTCGCCCTACGAAAACCGCCTGCTCGGGCCGGTATGCATGCCTAAATGTGTTGATGGGGACATAGGATTCTGGTCTTTGTTTTAAGGTGCGGGGACTCGATAATGGAAAAAAAAAAGTATTCTATGATCCCCTTATTTTTCTAAACTGGCTTACCGGTGACCGTGGAGAAAAAAAAAATAAAAAAAATAAAAGCGCGTAGTCATCTGGGTGGATGTGCTTTGGGAGGGGGAGGGGGAACCAAAGGCTCGTGTTTCAGAGGATTTCCACAAGAGGAGAAGAGAAGATAGAGAACTAGAGAGCTAGAGAGAGTGGGCGGAGTAAAAAAAAAAAAAAAGTCTATTTGACAACGGGGGGTTGGGTTTTTCCCCTCTACCTTTTTTAACTACGACGCTAATAACGCGCCTCCCCAACACAACAAAACACAACACTCTAACGCTCAGACACTCAGACAACTCTCCTGTACGCGTACGAAAGATCTGCGGAGAGGGGGGGAGGGGGGTTGAAGGAATCTGGATTTTTTTTATGTTTTTTTCTGACGTTTTTTCATTTTTTTTTTGGGGCGGGGGGGGGGGGGGGGGGGGGTTGTTTTGTTTGTTTTTTTTGTGTGTGTGGGTTGTGGGTTTTTTTTGGGTTTTTTTTTTTTTTTTTTTTGTTTGTTT
>JAJDFF020000554.1:0-15033 GCA_021527025.2 Geoglossum cookeanum | reverse complement strand
TATATTATAGTAATTGTTCGCAGGCGGACGGTTTACCATCCTATGGGTAAACATAAAGTAATTGAGGCAACCTAAAAACCAACATATAATCGAAAAAACGAAAAGTACATTTTGGTAAAACGAAAATTCCCCGTTTTTCTGAAAACATCTCGCTTAACCAGGCTTTACACCTGCATCATTTATGACCTTATTTAAGTTAATTATATGATTTAGCTGATCATTTACCTCTGTAAGTTCCTCAATCGAATTAATAAATATCTTCATTGTTTTAGCCATTTCACATATTGCCTTACTTTGCTCATCAATAAATTCAACGGCTGCATTTGTAAAATATAAAGGATTATCCTTGCTATAAGTGGTCATCCTTTTTGAATTACAAACAACTAAATCAATTGCCTGTAATATTTTAACCTTATCAAAATTTTTCATCTTTAAACTCATAAAGTCCTCCCAACTGCCTGTAAAGCATTAATCGGGTCTGACATCTTTTTCTCTATTGATTTAAGAACTGGCACTAAACCCTCGGTGTTATCAGCCGAACGTTTTGTATTAGCAGCTATCTGCATAGAGTAAAGCGTTTGCTGCTTAATTTGAGCATTCATATCACCAATAGATTTGCTGTTGGTTTGAGACATCTGCACTAATTGAATTACACCTAACTGTATACCATGGGTGGTGCCCTCCAACACTCCGGCCTGATCTGCGTTAATACCCTCAATCGCCTTACTCAATGATGATTGATTTGGAGTTAGCGCACCACTATCGCCGATGATCTTTTGAATATCGTCGTAAGCAGATGAGGCACCGTTAACTAATTGACTATATAAGTCTTTAAGTTTAGTGATCTCTGAGGCGTCTAAGCTGCCACCGCTTTCACTCAGTTGGGCAAACTGTTTATAAAAATCAGCTGCTTTGTCTTTTAGGTAGCTGTCCTCAAAGGTACTATTGAGTGCATCGCTTATCGCTGTACCAAAGTCATCGGCAAAATCACTAAAACCACGTTTACCGGCTTTTAACCCCTCTTCAATGCTCTTAGCCAAACTATCGGCAGTGGTGCCCGTGAAAATCTGATCTATTTGATCATTGATCTGCTGAGTGGTAGTGGTGATATCACCCATTTCATCATGCACCTTTTGCAATTGCTCAAACCACGCCTTAGTTTGGTCGGTTAGTTTGCCTTGTGTATACAGCTGCTCGAGCTGATCATAGTTGGCACCGCCGAGGCCCGCCAAATCCTGAACGACCTTTGTTTTACGCCCAACACCCAAAAAGCCGCCGTATTTTTCGGTATGCTCACCGGTAACCTGTTGGCCGCTGCTGGTTATTTGCGATAATAAGCGGTCATAGTCAAGCTGCGCCTGTTGTTGTTGAACGGCAAGCAGGTTTTTACGATCTTCCAGCTCCTTGGCTGTCGCGTCTGAAATATCGGCCTGTGTACGGGCACGGTCACGCAATAATTGGTTATAGGTTGTTTCACCAATAATCAAATTATCCTGATACTCCTTTAATTCCTTTTCAGCAGCTAAGCGGCTCTTTTTACCGCCAGTGAATAAACCTACAACTCCGGATACTACACTGCCTATACCGCTGATAATACCTGGAATATCATTGCTTGCTATGCTCGCTCCGAGACCGGCAATACTTGAAGCTGTTTTAGATATTTGACCGAGTGTGTTTAAGGTGTCAGCTAAACCCGGATTAATATCCTGCAAACTGCTGGCGATCGTGTCGAATGCCTGACCTGCATCTCCTGCATACTCTGAAACCGTTTTTAGTGCTTTTACAAATCCTGTTTGTTCCGCTAACTTTTGATTAATGTCCTCAATCTCCTTAGCTATTTCTTTCCATTTAGCATCAATGGTCGGCAAAGTTTTAAGTACATCGAGTAGCTTTTGTTTTTGCGCTTCTAAATTGGTAGTGTAATTTTTAGACGTACCTGATATACCTTTAAGTGCAGTTTGAAGCTGATCAACAGAGGCATTAATCTTTGAGTTATCCTCTGGGGATAAGTTGGAATTGGCTTGAAGCTCTTTAAGGGTTTGTAATTGTACCTTAGCCTGCTGTTTAGTTAATAGCGTTACATTATTATTGTAATCAGCCAACATCAATAGCTTATCCGCATTGTTTGCCGCTAATTGACTAATCTCCGCTTTATGCTGCCTATCCAATTCATCAACCGCACTAAAATTGCCAGCCTTAACCAGTATGGCGCGATCGCGTTGATACTTTTCGTCGGCATTGGCAAGTTGGCCGTAGTAGTTAAGCGTATTGCTTAACAGGTCAATATTGCGGGATGCGTTATCTTTAGTAACCTCAAGGCTGTATTTATCGAATAGGTTCTTACGATCCTCATAGGCCTGCGGTGTCAGATCGGATGATAGGAACATGTTTTGAATGAGCTTTAAATAGCTTTCAAAATCCTTTCCACCGGCAACCAAATCCGCGTACTGTTTGTTCGCAGCATCCTCACCCAGTTTATCACGGTAATCGTAGTATTCCTGGTATAATGCCTTTTGCTTGTCTAGGCCATCGGCAATAGCCTTGGTTTCGTTACCCTCAGCCACATTATCGGTGAACGTTTGCAAATTGGCTTGCAAAGTTCCCTTATTGATCTTTTGCGGGTTCTTAGGGTTGGCGTTGTACTTATCAATGTCGGCGCTTAGCTTGGCAAACTCACTGCGTACAGCTGCAAGCTTTTGCTCATCATCCGTAAGAGCGGTATTATTGTACTTATCATTCAGCTGGTAAATCTTCTGAATGATATCGCCATAACGTTGAGCCGCATCAAATGCACTGTTAGCCAATTTTTGATCGTTACCCGGATCATAAGTAGCTATAAGCTTTTTAACCTCGAGCAGACGCTTTTTAAGGTCAGCCTTTTGCGCGTCATTCGGTGCAAGGGCTTTAAGCTTAGCCGACAATCCATCACGCAGGCTTTCGAGGTCGGTTTCGCTACCGGCCTCTTTAAAGATCATGTTAAAATCTTCCAGTATCTTTTTTACCCCATCAGCCTTAAGCGCTGCCTTAAGATCGTTTTGAAACTTACTGGCGAATGATTGGGTGGCAGCATCCCCGGTTAATGAGTTTTTAATTTGCTCGCCAAATTGCTGATCTATTTTCTTGTTAGCAGCCTCGTATTGCCCGATTAAGGCATTTACGATCTCCTTATCATACTCATCACTATTGTATAAAGACTTAAAGCTCGCATTGCCGCTAAACGTGTTTTTTAAGCCTAAGCCAAGGTATTCAAATCTTGACAGCGCATCGGTGCCCTTTGTTTTTAGCTCATTGATCTTTTTAAGGTTCTCGAGCTTTTGGGAGTAAGCAGCTTCACCAACCAACTTATTATCTAAATCGGCTAAATAATCCTTGATAGCTTTTGATGCGGCTTTAGTATTAGCAGTTTCCAACGTGATATTGCCCAAATATTCGGGTGATATTTCGTTTAGCTTTTTAAGCGCACCTAAACGCTGCTCCTGCGTGTTGTTGTGATCGTTAATGATCTTGGTCAGCTCATTGATCTTATTCTTTTGCTGGTCAACCTGGTTGTTGGCATTATTGGTGATATCGCCGGTTTCCTGCAATATTTTGCTTTGCAGCTCACTGGCATCATGCCATGATTTAAGGGCAATCACTAAAGCAGCAATAACCGCCGTGTAAGCGGCAGTTGATGTAACAGCAAGTAGCTTTTCGGTATTCAACACGGCAAGGCCATCACGTAACAGGCGATAAGCAATCGTTTCTAATCCGATAGCGATAGCATTGGCAGTGCTGGCGGCGGTTGTTAACAGCAGGGCGGCACGGTAAGCACCGTAAGTGATGATCAAGCTTTCGACAATATCAATAACACGCTGATAGTTATCGATCAGTTTAGAGGCCATTTCAATACCACTTATCAAAATACCTTCGTTGCTTTCGCCGATAGTATTCAGCAGCATTTGAAACTTATCCTGTAGATTGCTCAGCTGGCCGGTTAAGGTGTGGCTTTGCTTTTCCATCAGGTTGTAGAAGATACCACCCGCGCCGGTTAGGCTGTTAAATGCTTTCTCAACCTCAGGAAAGCCAACACGGCCAGCCTCTACCAGTTTGTTTACCTGGTCTTCGCTAACTTTAAACTGTTTAGCCAGTTCGGCAATGATCGGGATCCCGCGACCTGTAAACTGGCGTATATCCTGAGCATAAGCCCGGCCCTGAGTTTTAAGCGTACCATATAGATACACGATATCGCCCAATGGCGCAGAGACGCCGGAAGCCACGTTGCCCAAAGTAGTTAGGGTATCGGTGATGTCTTTAGCCTGAAAACCATAGGCAAGCAGCTGCTTGGTGCCTTGTGCGACCTCGGTAAAGTTAAATGGAGTAGTGGCCGCAAAGTTGGCAGTTTCGGCAAACAGGGCGTCACCTTTTTGTTTGCTCTTTAAAATGGTTTCGTAGGCTATTTGAAGCTGTTCAAACTCACCACGTACGCTAACCAGTTCGGCCACGAAGTTTTTAGCGGCAGTAACGGAGAAATAAGAAGCCGCTGCCGTAGCTGCCTTTTTAGCCCATGCGTCCAACTGGTCGCCGCTATTTTTGGCTTGCTTTTGGATACGGTTAAAAACCTGCGTGGTGTCGCGCTCACCTTGTAACAGGGAGCGCAACAACGCCGGGTTGTTTATTAAGATCTCTATATCAATTGGGCCTAATCCGTCCATATTTTTTATTTTAAATGAATAAGCCCGGCGCAATGTGAGAGATCGCAAACCGGGCCTGCATCCGGATGGATGACTTATTATTTAATAGGGGTTAATTTATTTGCGCGCACTAAACAGATAGTTATACAGCTCAGGATGATCGATCTTAAATTGATGCTGTGCCAAATTAGTAAGCCTTTGAAAATCGTATGCGCTTTTTACTGTTGGATGATCAGGTCTGCTTAGCATTGCTTTTACAGTGTTGCGGCCATCAATTGTTTTACCCCACAAAGCCATATAGGAGGCATAATGGTCTTTTTTAAAATGAAGTTTTTGAGCTTGTGAAAGCTTTTCGAAATCATCTATTGTTTTAACATCAGACGGAGTATAAGGTGCTGCAGCAATTGCTACAGAGTTTTTCAATAGTGCGTTAACACTTTTACTATTGTCAAAAAGCCTCATGTAAGCCTCCGGGTTGTTGGTTTTAAAATTCAGCTTAGCATCATCCGGCAATTGTTGAAAATCATCGACAGTTAATACCTGGTTAAAGTTCATAGTACTGTTACTTGTAAAATTGTGAGTGTATGTATAGCCAGTGATACTGCTCAGATTTAACTTGAATTCATTTTCGGGGATGAGCTTGCCGGTGTTGATATTGTAAAGAGCAAGGGCATTAGAATTGCTTGGCACGGCACATATCGACACTTCCATTAGTTCCCATTTAACAAGCTCCCAAACGCCGTCCGGCGCCTTTTGCCAAGCTTCATCATCGAAAGCGAATGCTAAGCCCATTGAGCACCCTTTTAAAAAGCCTCTGTTTACCTGCCCCTCTACTTCTTTAACACTATCCCGTTCGTTATCAAACACGGTATCTCCTTTTAACTGAGCGCCATCAAACCGACGATTTTTCCAGCTACCCAATGTCATTTCGGTGGTATTCTGGTGGCTGTTAAGCATGACCGGATTGGTATCAAAGCGGGTGAAGCTTCCCCCTGCATTACGCACACGGAAACCGTAACTATTGACAATTGTCTCGTCGTTAAAAACAAAGGTTGGCATATTAAAATATTTGATTGTGATTGGTTAGTGGTTGGAGGTATGGATTAGAGCTAAGAGGCTCCTTAATAAGATCATTGACGGCTTTTTCTTGCTCTGATTCATATTTTACACCAATTTTTTCTATGTCCTCTTTAGTAAAGCCAAGGGCTTTCAATTCTGCATCTACATTAGTACCGAGAATTGTATTGAACGTTCTTTGTGATATAAAGAACCTCGGATAGATATAATTCAGATATATCTTAGTGGCGTTCAGTCCACTATTCGCATACTTTAAATACTCATTAATAATGATCTTATATCGAATGAGTTTATTTACAGGTATAAATGCCATGACTTTGTTTTTTTAGACAAAAAACCTGTATTAATGCAAACGTTGCCAATTTCAACGCAAGGTTTGCACATATTTTTAGTAAAGCAACACTTATCCGGTAGGTTTATTACTCTTTAGATACGTATTGTTGTCATTACAATACGTCATTACGGAAACAAAAAGCCAGCCCCGTAAGGCTGGTTTTTGTTATTTAAAATACCGTGTTTTCACCTATTGCCTCGATAGAATTTTAGCTTCATATTGGGAACATTAGTTATACATGAAATAAACTTTTGTTCCGATGCCTAAACCCATACTCAAGAAAGCGTCATTGCTACTACTCACCTCCGTGTGTTTAGTTACTGTTATAATCAATAGCTGTAAAAAAGATTCACACACAGAAATACAGAATACCATTTCCGATCCGGCTATTATCCAGGCTAAAACTTGGTATGAGAGTAACTATCCGATAAACAACACTAAGCTAAGTTCCCAGGCTACCGCAGGAAATAAAGACCTGAGCCAATTAATAAAACCCGATTGGGGACATGCTGCAAACTATATGCGGTATAATGATGACGTAGTAGAAATGCCATTGACTATTACTTCAACTAAATTAGATTTTGGTTTGAAAAACGAGTCGGGCGATCAAGCTTATAAAGCCAATTACAGCCACAGCTCATTCCTGCTTCTAAAACATGATGGTCAGTATAAAGCTTATATTATGACTATTATAGCTGATTCCGGATATCTTAACAACGATCGGACGAAGCTTGGTAAAATTAAATATAATAAGCTGGACTCAGATTTTAGTGGTGTGGTAGTATATAATACCCCCAAAGGGGTATTTATAAATGCTTGGATTTATAAAAGGGGTAGCGTTACTGCTAAAATTGCCCCTAATAGTGCATTGACCAGTACAGAAACTCAGAGCAGAAATAAAACGGTTCAAGGTTTAAAAACCAATGGCGTAATAACTACAACAGTTTGTACTCCATGGTATCAGACGGTAACAATTAATGGAGTGACCGGTAATCCCGTTTATTTAGGAGATCAATGCGTGACAAGATCAATTATTGTAACGGATTCAGGTAATCCTTCTAATGGGTTACCTATAAATGCACTTCCTGATGAAGGTGCGAGTGGAGGCGGGGGCGGAAGCGCTCCTCCGGGGAGCGGCACCCCCGGCACTATACCACCAGGCTGCCCCGGAGCTGATGGAGGTGTTCAACAGCCTGTGGATGTTATAGCACCATCGTGTGACGTGATAGTAACGAATACTACCCCTGGCTCATTCATAGTTCCAAATATGGATATCATCGACAGCTTAAGTAATAAATATCCATGTACAAGGGCTCTAATTGATGCTCTGCCAAATCTTAATAGTAACGTTGCCAGACTTATTTATCAGGCGTTTGATTCCAAAGACGGCAATAATTTGATATTTCTTGAAGGTGATGCAGCATATTTTGCAGCAAATAAACAAGAAGATGGTCACACAGAATTTGACAATGATAATGGCTTGCTTACTAATAGGATATATATAAATCCTGCGGTTTTAGCCAACTCATCAAATGAATACAGATTGGTTACGTTATATCATGAGGCTATACATGCATTTTTAAATTCAGAACACGCCACGCTGACAAACGCAGCATTTGCTGCCAAGTACCCCATGATTAACGTGGTACAAAGACCGAATTTTTCACAAGTAGTAATCCAAGATAAATACGATTATTATATAGATCCTGCTTATCAAACAAAAGTTGTGGGAAAAGACCATTTAACAATGGCAGATTATTTTATAACTGGTCTTAAAGATGCTATACTTGCTTATAATCCCAATTTTCCTCCTGAAAGAGCCTTAGCCTTAGCTCAAGCAGGAATTATTCAAACCAGCGGACCGATATTTGTTAATTATAATAACATGGAACGGGATGTTACAAAAGGCACCTCCGTAGGAACTAAATGTACACCATAAAATATGATAATCATGAAACGCATTGCAATAGTATTCGCTTTAATTATTTTTACATCACTTAGCGCTAAAGCACAATTAAAAATCTACGGCGGTAAAAATCACGATCAATTTTTAGGCTGTATAACCTGTGATACGGAAGATTTAAATTCAGTATGGAGTTCTTATAGTGTATTTGGCACCATACATAACGCCAATTCTATTTGGAACGCAGAGGGGAAATTTGGAAGCAAAACAAGTGATTTTTCTCCCTTTAATGAAAAGGCAAAATACCCCCCTGTGATATTAGATAAAAATGGAAAATCCTACGGTTACTTTACCGTTAATAAAAAATTCCCCAACAGAACTTTAAATGGCAAGGCTAACATTATTTGTGAAAGAAGAGATGATATCGTGGAAGACATTCCTGGTTTCTACAAAACCATTTATGGTATCAAGTATAAAAAATAGCATAACAGCATGTTTGATTTGCGGAGTTAATAACCGAGAAAATTAAATAAGTAAAAAGCCAACCCTAAAGAGTTGGCTTTTTTGTTGGTAATCGCGGTGATGATTAGTTAGAGTACATAGCCTCTTGTCTCCTGATAAAGCCTACATCTACTCTAAAACCGGTTATTTCTTCGGTCACTAATCCGGTACCTCCACCTTCTGTTTTTATGTAATATTGATCTGCCTGAGTTAATGATTGTGTTATAGGGATCAAACCGGGTATGTTAAAGTTTCGTTTATCGTAAATTTTTGTACCCGAGGTATTATTACCCAGATAGTCTGATAAGGTTTGACATTGAGTTACAAAATCCGTAAGCTTTGTTACAACTTGCACTCCTCTATCATTTTGGGTGTAATGCGTATGCAGGTTATTGATATCCTGATCTGTTGTTGCTTTTTTTCGCACCACATCATTTACCAACTCAAGATAGGTTATATCTATAGCATGTGTTGAATGTACATCACTCGGCTGATTATTAGCTACATAATTTAATACACCAGACATATCGGGTGCCTCCATCATATCTATCTTTTTCGCCTTACTTATTGGTAATGCTGCTAAAGGTGCATATTCTGGCTTTTCCAGCAGTTTATCAACGAATAGCGTCCTTATGGATTGGTTTTCACCTGGTAAACTACCTTTGTTTCTCAATTGCGCGTAAATGACTTGGGTTAACTCAATAAGTGAGAATTTTACCCCTAAATTGCTGAACTGGTTATAAATTTCCTGTAAATAAGCAATTGGCCTGCTTACGTTTGCGATTTCCTGATCAATTTTCTTTTGATCTTTATAAATTAATACTGGGTTCATTTGAATGACTTTAAAATTGTGTTTAAATAGTATTTAAAACTTTATTGCATATAATACTGAATTATATTGTTAGCGTTCGCTCCAACCTTGCTAAGGTGGCTTTTTGAGCAATGATTGCATATTGTTATGTTATTGATTAAGTTATTGTTACATTTGTATCGCAGGGGCCGCGTACCTCTGCATAGCAAAGGCGGTTGATTTATTTCAGCCGCCTTTGCTCATTTAATGGCTACTGGTCTAAGCCGCCCGTTGATGCGGTATCTCTTTAGTAAATTCGTGATGAGCAGCATCGTAAGAATTCGCAGCGATCTGCTCCATAAGGGCCAGCACGTAATAACCACCATCATTGGGGATCGCTGACCTCAAAGCAGCCTGTAAAACTTTACATAGGTCAGCTTGTGTATTACACATATCCTCAAAATCAAGGAATTGAATTGGTTTAATTGGATCATTCATAGTTTTAATTAATTAGGGTTAATAATTCTATTACATCTTGGTTTTTTACGCTGGCTGGTTTACCAACTTGATTTTGCTGTATCATATTCTTAGATTTAATTGGGCTTGATAATTTTCTATAGCGCGTTTAATCTGTCCGTACAAAAGGGGAGTAACCTCTTCGAGGTAGGCTTTGAGGTCGTTGATCACAAAATTGTTATCTACAGGAAGCCCGCTTAACCCGTGCTTTTCAAGGTCTGTAAGTTGTTCTTGTTTCCAATTACCATCCTTGATCCATTTACCTATTGTTTTTTCTGTTACGTTAACCGCTTTCGCAACCGCGGCAGCATTTTGATGCTGTAACACATAAAGCCTTTTGGCTTTGATCATTTTTTCGGGATGTCTTGTTTTGTTTAAGTCCATAGTATTCATTTGTTTAGTTTATGAGTGAAGTATTAAAAGGCTTTCGGCACGTCTCAGGCCGCTTATATGCCCCGAACTATCCGTAATAAGGCATTTGGTCACTATCTCGTTTAAAAGGGCTGTATCGGCCATATTTGCCTTTAATACATCGGTTATGAGTTTCCGATAAAAACTGAGCTTTTCTTCTTTCCCTACTGGCACCGTTGTGGTGTATTTTTCAGAGAAACGGCTGAATACTTCTTTAAATCCTGGTTTCCTGTTTTTCATTCCTTTAGCCATAGTATATTTTAACCCATCAGCCCCCATCAGATACCAGGCACAGTAACCCTCTGTAGCATTCCAGTATTCTTTTATCTCCTGTAAGGTTAACTGGCTCAGATCGCCAGCCTCATCAACGATTACGATAGGGTTCTCAATCATGCTCAGGTAACATTTAATATCCTCTTTGATATCGTTATGCTTACCCATACAGTTAATCCCAATGGCCGTAGCCAGTTTTTGAGTAAAAAGCAAAGTAGTACGGCCTTGGCTGGCATCTACATAAAAGCAGTTAGGTAGTGTTTTAGAAAGGTATTTAGCCGTGTGTGTTTTACCTATGCCGCAGTCATCTACACACATCATCGCTTTAGCATTTTGTTTGCAAAAGAGAATATCCTCTTCAATGGCATTAAAAACATCCGTCCTTGCGGTATTCCATTTACGCTCAACTTTAAAAACGCCCAGTTTGCGGCCAAGGCGTAACCAATCTGCATCCTGCATAGGCAAATCGATCTTACCACTGAGCATTTTATTGCATATCTCTTTGGAGATACCGTAATGATGCAGAAACGGTGTGTCCACATACCCTCGGATTTCGGTTTCAATAGATAACCCGGATATTACTTTTTTCTTAAAATCTACTCCTATCTGTTGCATGGCTTTTTTTAATATCTATCCAATAATGACTTATGAAAACGTGTTGTGCCTAAGTCTTCAATGATCTGATTGAAATCTCTCTCGGGAGGTTCAGGCAATATGCTGCCATCGCCTTTTCTGGCAGCATGTTTTTTAGGTCTGCCCGGCATTTTAAATGTTATTTCTTCTAAAGGTTGGTTGTTGATGGTAGTTACTTTCTCAATTGCATTCTTTTGCTTACGTCCGAAACCCTCTAAGGTGGCTACATAGGCGCTCATGATGGTACGGGCCTGCGCGTCATCGGCTTTCCGCTCTAATATTGCGCGGCTATACGTTGGTTTGGGTATAGCCTCGCAGATATACTGCGTACCAATGAAAACCAATGCTTTTAATACACTTCCATCAATTCCGTCAAGCCAGTAGATATCGATATCCTTGCCCTCCACTTGCTTCATCAAATTGACCAGTTTATCTCCAAGGCATATCTTACCATTCTGGCCTAATAAAAATTCAGAGCGACGAAAGCGGATGATCCCCACATTTACACTGGTTTGTTCCAAATAACCTATGTATGGCAATATTGCCTTGTAGTTTGTAGGCTTTAATTCAGGATGCTGCATTTGGCAAAAAACCTCCCACCTGGTTAGGCCCTTATGAACACTATGCTTACAGCTGTTCCACCGTTCAATATCGTTATAGCATTCTGTGATAATATCTTCATACGGTATGCGTTTAACCTTTTCGATGTCAATAACTGGTTGATTGGCTTCTGATTTGGCGTGTGGCCTTGCCCGCCATCCATCCCGATCTTTCTCGTATTCGTAGCGTAATATCCCAAAATCACGTTCAATACGTTTCCCACGCGGGTTATTAGGCAACATACTCACCTGCTGAAACATTGCTCCCTCCCGTAAAAAAGTGTTAGTAAATGAACTGTTCAGACTCATTTCGCATTCTAACTGATAAGGTAGATTAAAACCCCATTCAGCGTAGTTACGCACCATCTGCCGGTAAAACTCTGTGATGATCCCCTCTTTGGTATCGCCATGCACCATAACTGTAAAGCACTCGCTGCCTAAGTCTTCCCCCAGGTATAACCAAGGTCTGTTGCCGCTTAGGTCTTTAAATGGCGGTTGCCTGTCATCTATAGAAATGATACTGCCTGCAAACTGGGGTTTATCGAAGCTATGGTGTGGCTTAAACTGAGCCATTAGGTCTTTGCGACTGGTAGAACGGTGCTGATATGTGCCGATCCTGTTTACCCATGAGGCCATGTATTTTTTTACAGTGGCATCGCTTAGTTTTTTAAACTCTTTACGGTCGTACAGCTCGGCAGTTCTATTTATAACCACCTCACAATCGCCATTCAAAAAGGCATCATAACGGCGGTAAACTTCGGTAGCTGTAGGTTTAGTTTTGTCAGTAGCAAACATGCTGGTAATCAGCTCGAGCGTCTTATCGGTAACTTTACGGGCGTTTTGGCCTTTATGTTTACCGCTGATCAGCGAGATATAACCGTTTTCGCAGTAATCATGAAACTTTTTGATAAATGACCGCTCAGCCGGTGGTAAAGTATGTTGATCGCCGTTGTGCCTGGCCTTTAGCGTATTCTGGAAGCTCATGGCATCATTCCACAAAGTATTATTAACACCGCGCAGGGTTATTCTTTTAGTAGTCCGTTCAAGCTCCCGGTGGCTCTTAAGCTTTTTAAGCGCTTCCAATACACTGGCATTGATGATATATTGCTCCTGATATTTTTGATCGAGATAGCTCCCATCATCAAATGTGTAATCGGAATAAAACGCTACTGCCTCGGTATCTAATTTATAATACAGTTCCAACACATGATCAACTTTACGAGGATCGCCAAGAGCTTTCTGTATTTCTTTGGGTAAAGAATCAAAATCGATAAGCAAACACCGGCCATTACCGCCAAGTTGAACACGTTTAATACCGTAGGATTTTGACTTGTAACGCTGTAGTATTTTCTTTAGATTAGATAAACTATACCATTGCGGAACAAGCTCCTCTTGGGTAACAACCATAATATTATTAAACAGATGAGGCATGATTTATTTTATAAGGGCCGACAATTTAGAATTGGTGGCTTCTCTCTTAGCTTTAAGTTCTGATAAGTAATTAATGATAGCGTCTAAGACCTTTATATTTTCGGATTTTCCGTTTAGTACTAAGTGTACAGTGTTTTGTGAAACGTTTGCTGTTTTTGCTATTTGCCCAATTGCACCGTGTGGCAAACTTTCTCTTACTTTCTTAAAATCTATTTTAGTTTCCATACTTTTAACATCAATTTGAATGATAATTACACAAATTTATCATTATAAATGATAAAAACAAACAAAATATCAAAATGAATGATATAAAATCAGTTCTTAGGGATATCAGAAAGGCGAACAAACTAACTCAAAAAGACTTCGCCGACCGTATAGGAATGAAGCAAAATTCATATTCCATGCTTGAAAGTGGAAAAAATACTCCTCAATATGAGACAATTAACGCTATTGTAAGAGAGTTCAAAGTAGATGCTAATGTGTTTTTTGATGCATTAAATAGCAACATCAATAAAACGCCTGGTGATCATGAAAGTATCATTATAAATGATATTTTATCAACATCAAACAATTCAGCAGAAGATTCTGGAATGAAACAACTAATGAATAGGCTCTACGAGAATCCAAATTGGCAATTAGCACAAAATTTAAAGCTCGAAATATATGATTTGATCAAGCAGAATGAATTATCGAAAATCTTAAGTGACTTGAAACTTTTTAGAGACAAAGTAGCTCGCATATTGAACTACGTAAACTCTTTAGATTATATTCTCACAAGTAGCATAGAGCGCGATCTGTTTGAATCATTAAATTCAGGACATACCCATGACGACCTACTAAAAGAAGCTAAGTCAAAAATTAAATTATTAGAAAAATTACATCCTATTTTAAAGGAGCTAAATATTGGTTTAACTATTTCTATTAATAAGCTTTCTGATCAGGACGATGAGAAGATGTTAGAGGTAGACATTTTATCCGAACTAAAGCAAAGAATAGTATCGCAAAAATTTGACGAAGCCGCAAAAATTAGAGATAAGATATCACTCAGTCCTATTTATATTAATCCGTAAAGTGATGTTAATGTATTTATACATAGGGACAAAGTATAAGTGTACGTCAAAGTACATAACCAAAGCCGCAAAATAAGTGTCCAGGCGGTAACCTAACCATCGAATATATTTTATTTCACTAATAATCAGATAGTTAAATTATTTAAAAAGAAGTAAAAGAGCTGCCATAAGGGGGTCTGAAACCGCTAAAAACGTGCATTTTAGGGGTGTTTTTATGCCATAAGGGGTATTTTAAAGGCCTCAAAAAAGACACCAGTGTCTCCCCAACTGTCCCTCCAACTGTATATCCAAGTCTAAAAAAACGAAAAGTACCTGATTAGGTAGCATTAAGAAGCTGCCAAAAACAGGTACTTTTATCATAAAATCAGCCCTAAATCAAGCAAAAAAGGATATATTTTTTAGAGCTTACAGAATTATTTAAAAGGTATTAAAATAGGCTACAGGCTTCAAAAAGGCCGTTTTTATATTGGTTTTAAGCATCAAATAGTCTTTATTAAACGCTAAAAAGGTAGTATATCAAATAAAAGGCTTCAAAACACCTTAAAAAATTAACCTAAAATGGTAGATAAAGGTAAACAGGGAATTTTCGTTTTTTTTTGCCGCTCCAAATTTTAACTCTAAAAACGGCCTCCACGATATCAAAAACGCCGTTTTTCTTCAATTTGCCGTTTTCTCTCTTTTGTACATTTGGTTTTACCCCCTATAAACACTTGCATCATTTTTAAAAAAGTAAAATAAATTTGGATTACTACGAAATGTTCGTAGATTTACGAAACAATCGTAAATACAATGGAAAAATTATCGCAGCAAGAGGAAGAAGCCATG
>JAJDFF020000553.1:0-15047 GCA_021527025.2 Geoglossum cookeanum | reverse complement strand
CAAAACAGGCGAAAAGGGGGCTTAAGCGAGAGAAATTGAACTCTGGGGCGGATTCCAAACAAAACAGATCGTTTAGGTGACCGAGAATGCCTTTGTCTACTCATCGAGAGGCTAGTCTCATTATTATTCCCTTGCTCTAAATCAGTATAGTCTGAAGATTGATATATATTCTGCGAGCTCGTGTAGGTTGGGTTTCCGCTCATCATTGCGATTCGTATGATCCGAGTGATCCGCGTGATCACGCAATCATGCAATCACATAATTAATATCCTCTTTGAACAGCATAAAGATGATGGACTCTCAGCTGGCATGTGTCCGGCAATAGTATTTGTAATATGTACCTCTTATTTTTTCATCGCCTGACAAGCTAGATCGCATAATTGTTTTGCATATCATTTTTTGGTTAACCCGCAACAACAACCATTAGTTGTCTCCAATTTAAAAATTGAATAACAAATAGATCATGATATAGTCACTTTCCCCTCATTACTATATATCTACAATACTATTTTTACAGTATGTACATTGTATCCTTTTTTCCGCCATAGTCTCAGTTATGCTAAATAGTACCTTTTTCTATATATATATACCTCCGTATTTCACCTCTACTTAGATTTCTTATTACCAGTCTAATCCCGACTACTCTTGTCCTAGCAATTTCTCCCTCTCTTTAGAGGTGTCTTGGCCTTACTGACAGTGCTGTTTGCAACATGGATTGTCGAACTGTCACCTGAATCCAGGGTAACTCCCTTTTCCCTTAGCAGTACTCTTCTTATTGGCCTCATCGTAGTATGTATCTACAGTAATCAAGACGAAAAAAATCGCCACTGGGAAGTCACTCCAGGGTTCTTGACCTGGGTCTAGTTACTTCAGGGTTTTGATAGAACCATTGCTAACCATCCCGTCATAATACAGAAGGCCCGATCGTCCAGTGTCAGCTTGCCAAATTATCCTGAAATACGTCTGGCTCCAATAATATACATCACCAGTCTAGTGGTAGGTGAGCAGTAAAGGCGAACCGTAGCTCTATACCCAGACAAACAAGAGAGGCTGACTAGAATCAGTAAACATCTTCTTGCCTATGTGCTAGACGCAAAGACGAATAGGTTGGCTGCCATAGCCCACCTTCCAGTAACTCTCCATACTCTGGCATTTCAGACAAGCATGAGCCTTCCGGCTATTAAAAATTGATACAAAGTAGATGGCAATACTAGTTCCTTCCTGATGCGGTGTCGGAAATATATTCTCAATGACCTTATCACCTAAATAGGTCCCACACTGCTTGTATTTGTACTTATTCCGAAATCGCATAGTGAGCATTGGTAATCCATTGAACACCAGCGGTAACACTCTTGAGAGTGGCAGGAACGAGCTAGTGGTCAACTGGCTCAAATCTGGTAAGTTCTTATTTAGATGATCAATTAGCTATCTAATTGGTTGTTCTTTCAACCTCACTGCGTCACCGTGCAGCAAGTCCTGCCAAATAGATTGGGCGAGATTAATAAACTTGGTCTTGTTACTAGGTTCATCATTTCTGACGCCAAGTAGCATTTCAGCCATGATGCAACTGTCCAAGGCATATATTGTCTAGTTTGGGTCAGAACCACCCCATGAGGGGCCAGATTTTATATGTCGAATCCTTTTCATTTCTTCTGCCTCTTCTTGCCATGCCATGTTTTGTAATTTCTTTATTGGCAGCTCAACCTCTTTCTTTTCTGCCTCTGATTCCACAAGTAACATGGCGGAACAAACATTGACAATTAATCAGTTATTGTTCACTGGCCATATAGGTTGAGCGTCCATAGCTATCCTATCCCCTAGAGGGGAATCCATGTTCTCAGTTGGGAACTACTTTCTGGGTGCAGTCGCATTGGTGTCCCCAATTCTGGGCAGAGTGTATGGCTCTTCATTATATTGCTCAGTATATTGCCTTGGGGTTATGTCTAACAGCTTGCTGACTGCGCATATAATCTTTATTAATGCCTTGAAGATTTCCCCCCCATTCTCAGGTTCCCAGTTGGTATATTTCTGCCTAATATCAGCCCAGGACTTAGATAAAACATGGATTGTGCAACCAATATTTGTTGTAGTTAGAATCACTCTCTTAGTTCTACCACTGGGATCACTCACGGGTAGTTCAGGTTGTCGAGACTCTTCGTTTTGGGCTGTTATGGCGCCCATATGCACTCTATTGTATGGGGTTTGCAAGTGGTCTGGCGATGCCTTACTGTTAGGTACCGGATCGCCTCCCATCACAATTGGTAAGGCGCTCTTTTCCATACTATAGTTTTGCTCTCCCACCCTACGCGTTAAAGCGTCTTTAGGAACCTTACCCATATTGTCGCTATCGGTCTGCATGCTACTTGCTGCTTGCTCTCCTCTAGACTCCTCGTCTAATTGATATTGCACCCCCTCCATGAAGGATGGCGTTTGTGACTGTCGATTGCCCTTCTTTCTGACTACCAGCCCAGCAATCTCCTGTCCAGGACGCATGGAGCCATGCTCCCTTCTGCAGTTTGTTTCTTGACTTTTGGTCGTATTACTCCTCCTGTTGGATTGGAATACGGCACCACCCAGGGATGGTGTTGGCATAAAACCATCAGCCATGGCTTTGTTATCAGTATGGAAATGCATGCCTTACATGGAAGGCAGCAGTAGTCAAGTTGTTGGCAGACAGTTGTAAGTTGTGAGGACAAAATAGAAACAGTAAAAGGCTTGGTGCAACGTGATCAGCCTAAGCGCGAAAATGTCTTGGCATACATCATAAGTCTCTAATGGATAACTTGATACGGTGTATGCCATATCCCAAGGACCATGCAACAGCGCATTTAGGCCAAACACCAGAAGTCGGCATGAGCGCTAAGGTATTTGCTTCTAATCTATTAACCACATAGCCATATCTCAAACGATATAGAGCCATATATATATATTAAACTATCAAAACTTTGTGTATATCATATATGTTTTTAGAAATACTTCTCCCCTCATTTTTCTTCTTTTGCTAGATTGCTTAGTTAGGGGTCATTCTGGCATAACCCCTTGACAACAATGGCCCTACCATATATGGATGTTACAGAATTTTAATATGAATTATATCTACCAGGAGGAGATATGTGAAGACTTTTATTCTATACTTGAAATTCTACATAGGCTAAGATTTATCTTTGATGTATAATACCTAATGCTTCAGTGTATTAATCAACCCGCTTCCAACTTGAGACACTATAACTTATTTACACTTTAACTTCCTAACTATGGATGAAATAGACTTAACAATAAGTCCAGAGGAATTAATTTCTGAGTTGGAACTCTTGCCCCCGATGTCGGGGTCTAAGCGTTTGGCCACACATGCTCGGGCGGAAACGGGGAAGACGGGTGTCCGTGTGAGGTATGAGGCGATGGCTCGTACTAGGTTCGCGCGGTTCGTACGACTATAGGAGAGATCGCGGTGCTTGGTAGAATGGATTCTATATACAATATGTGTGTTGACCGATGAGGTTGCAAGAAGCATCCTCATCGCACTTTAGGGGGCGAGCTCGCGAGCCTTGGCAAGGCGAGCAGGGTTTGCATGATGGCTTGAGCTTCGGACCGCCCATTACACCCGAGTTAATAGCTGGATAGGGTACTTCTGTATTTCACAGCCGCTGATTGTCAAGATGAACAGCTCAGTCTACTTGTTACTTATGTCTGGGACTATTTGGTTGCCAATGAAGTTTGGTCCATCAATTCTACCTTATACGATGTGAAGGCTGCAGTCAACTAGCCAAAGTTATTGATTCGGATCAAGTATTTTAGGGAAACTCAGAAAAGACGAGAATGTGATATCAGAGGTCTTTCTAAATACTGGGGGGAGCGATCGATTCAAGAGATGTTTGGTGAACTATCGCCACCACTCGTGTCAGCGAATCTGTTGCAGCATTTGCACTGGCTAAGCAAATTGTATTCCCTACCTATGGCTCATGAATAGCTTACCAATATAGTGCACCAGCGTTTGCAAAGAACTTATTGTGCCAAGTCTCCATATATATAGTCAGTGGATCTTATGCAAGCTATATGCAGTGCAGGGTCTGTTTCGCAGCTCCACCCGGAAGATGAAGACTGCCCTGAAAATAGATTGACGGAAGGGGAGCATTGTGAGAGTCCAACTCTTGTCAGTAGATACACAGCTCGACCAGCAATACAGTCTGTGGTAGTGGAGCGATCGAGTTCAACGATTCAGACAGTGGGAAACATGAATTTTGGAAATGAGACCCAGATGATTACAGAAAGAGCTGGTAATACTATTTAGGCTGCACCCACAAATTGTGATATTCCAGGGGTGAAAGCTGTATTGATCAATATTGCAACCTCCAAACAGACTATTAAAGTTAGTGGATGTTATGTCTGTCATGCATCATCTGAAATTAATATCTCGCAGCTGGAAAATAAGCCCTCGAATCCTGGAGGGTTGTCTCTCCTCCAGCTGGTAATAAGTAATACTGGGCTCAATAAGCTTTGCTGTTGGTATCTTTGTTTACTTGCTAGAAGTAGTCTCGATCTGCTTAACAACAAGTCAACCTCCAAAATCATTTATTGCCTATATACGGTTCACCACTATGTACACAATATATGCTAGTTACGCAATAGTAAACCAGACTGGTTTTGCAAGAAGCATCAGCAATAAGATTTGCTAGGGACATGTCGATATGCTCAAGTGCCGGCAGGTGATTTCACTTTTGATCTGGTAAGAATCTTTGAAAGATTTGCTGGTGAAAGAAGTTGGGATTCCTGGATCGTAGATAGTACCATTATCATTCCAGATATGTTCCACTATCTGGAAGTAGCCGGGTTTCAGGAGCTAATCAATTATGAATTTGCTATGTACCGATACTACTATCATACCCCAGCAAGCACTTCCCGTCTTGGATGGCTGTGAAACATGTACTTTAGTTTGATTTAGCAGCTAATGCGATAAGATCTCATTTGGTATACTTTGGTAGCAGCAGCAAGACTTGATCGGGGTACATGTCTCATTAGCTACCCATACAGTGCCAAGGACACTAAATCGATAAGTGAAATGACCAGATTCTTGCATATGGACCTCAAATTGGAGGCTTACCTTGAGAGGGGGATAGGTGGAGACCAACTCACCAGTAGTCTTTCCATCGATAATGAGGACTCGTTGGGATGTACAGTTGTATTTAAAGGGTTTCATCAAAATATTCGAAATTAGTATAAGCAGTTACTCCTACACAGGTAGAACAGTTTGGGAGCTACCACAAATTGCTGTTACATATATATTGCTGAAGACCACATGAAATGAGGCAAACCAGTGCCTGTACCTTGCCCCGCATGGGGAATTCAACTCACTTTACCATAGTTAATACATGGCTCGACTCAGCACTCCATTCGATATTGACTTACTTTGCTTCCATAGTATATACTCATAGATGCCAACTATGAGTAGCTAAAGATCCTGGGTTATTTATCGTAGAGTGAAGTCAGGCAATGCCATCTTTACCTTAAGACTCCCATAAGAGATCTCAGCAGTTATGGGCCATGACTTGAGACACCCAATGGGAGGTTTGGCAGATTGGTAATAGTTGGAAGTATATCTGCTCTAGGAGATACCTTGATCAGTTAGTGCAAATAGACTGATATTGATATTATACGAGAGAAGGATGTACTTTTGGGCCAGAACACAAAAGCTGTAGAGAATTATATTGCGATCATAAGATCTTACCTAATCAAACATTACCTAGTAGCCTTCTCTTCCATATTACAGATAGAAATGATGCAGTTTGGCTAAAATTCCTACTTTCTGGCAGCAGACTAAGGGAATAGTTAGAGGGGTTAGATATGTTGAGCACATGTAAGTGACTATTCTAGACTGATATAGTTCAAGCCAAACTAGAGCCATGCCTACTGAGGAGGATTCTGAATAAACATGGAATGGATATAAAAAAAAAAAAAAGGATTGGATATACTAGCAACAATCAATTTTTAAATACTACTCAAGAGGTAATATTATATGACTGGAGTTGTATTCTACTATTCCACTTGGGCTGGGTGTGAATCAATCTGCAACGATTTGCTGACTAAGCACAAGAAACTGCTTGTCCAACACCTGTCAATTTCCAATCTATAAGCTGCACGATGCCAATGCTGTATGTGAAATGTGTTTGGGTGATTTTTTCTCCCTGTTTGCGCATATGCGAATTGCTAATAGTAACTGATAGCCTCGCTTCCCATTTACCTTGGCCTTGACAGTGCCTCTGGGTAACTGCCATTACATTCCGCTCGTTCTCCGACCTATGTTCTTGAGTGTGGTGATTAGTTTTCTTTAGTCTTAGCCTTGGTGGGACTTCTGAGTATCTGCCGTTACGTTCTGCTTATCCTCCAACCTATGTTCTTGAGTTTAGTTGTTAGTTTTCTTTGACTTCGACCTTGGTGGTGCCTCTGGGTATCTGTTACGAACCTCTTATCTTAGCTTTATCAAGCTGCATCGAGCCACATGAGCTAATCGTTAGACCTACGAACTTTACGCAAAGCCCTCGAACCTCTACATGAGCTTCAACAATGATGCAAGACTATACGCAGACTTCAACTGGGCCTGCTAAATGGACCTACGAATGGGCCACACCACGAACTACTACTAT
This sequence comes from Geoglossum cookeanum, assembly GCA_021527025.2. NCBI lineage: Eukaryota > Fungi > Ascomycota > Geoglossomycetes > Geoglossales > Geoglossaceae > Geoglossum > Geoglossum cookeanum. Next base: position 8,409 of record JAJDFF020000553.1, on the reverse strand, counting down.
TCATAGAATAGCTATCAAGCCCATCACGGCTGGCATAGCTCATGATAGTTTGCGGCAGGTTTGAGAGCTCTTTCTTCCCATATATATAAATGCGAAGTCTCTTTCTACATCTCCTCTTCTCTTTAACTTTGAATCGTCGAATAGAAGTAGTCCTATCTTGCTTTCCAAGTGCCAGAAATCTATGTTTATAACAAAAGTGGTGTCAGGAGCCTACGCTAGCCACAGGAATACTATGCAGCAGGGTGACCCTATGTGGTTTCCATTACTGTATTTAGTCGATTGTGTTAGTGTCTAGATGGGTGGTCGTAGGTGCTCGTACGAGGTCACGATTAGGTGATCGTCTTAGCGAGGCTACGAACTAGTGGTTCATGTACATGTTCGAGGTTCGTGATATAAATAGCCGATCTATGCTAATGATAGTTTATGTACAATGGGTGTGTTGACCAATGAGGTTGTAAGAAGCATCCTTGTCTGTCTCTTAAGGGGTTTGTGAGCCGCAAACCTTAGTAATGCGAGCAAGGCTCACTCTGTGGTCCGAGCTCTCATGGCTCCATTACAGATTGGCTGAGACTCAGGAAGAGGACAGTGATTAGTTCTTCTACATACCAGAATTAATCCTCTTACCTTCTGATATCGTACTCACCTATAACCTATCCAGCAGGTCGTTAGTGACTCTCAGTAGAACCCGGCACTCCAATTAAGCCTACACACGTCTACATCGACCTGTTACCATACCATCAGTGCCTAAGCCGATCGGGCAACGTCACACTGCCATAACTACTCTAGGGACCCCTGCAGGAGGCAACCCTTACAAGTGGTATATTGAGATTGTAGCTATTCAAGGTGAGACGGGCTTATAACCAGATGCAATAGATGAATACAGATATATTCTATAAGAACATAATGAAGAAAAGAGTGGCTGGAAACGAGTTCTTATTCCTATAGCGACTATACTAGGTGAATAGAGGCAGTATGTCAGGCTCCAGACGGTTGGCCGCAGGTGCTCGGGACGGTACGAGGGGAGACGAGCACTCATATGTGGTACAAATTGTAGCTCGCAAGTAGTTCGTGTGGGCTAGTACTACTACGAGGGTACGGAAAGCGTATAACAAAATATATTCTATATACAATAAAGGTGTTGACCGATGAGGTTGCAAGAAGCATCCTCCTCGCGCTCTAAAAGGGGTCGCGGGCCTTGGCGAGGTAGGCACGGCTCGCTCGGTGATCCGAGCTTCGAGCCGCCCATTACATAGTACAATTTAGGCTATATCCTATTCAGTACTTAGGGAATGTTGCTGTAACTTCCACTTAACCTTCATATTTTCTGACACGATGCAGTAATATCTTAAGCATATAAGCAGGTTTTATATCCATGCAGTAATGTAATCAAGAATTTAACTAAGCCTATTACCTATTCTACAAATACTCTACTTCCATCACGATCCTAGCCTTCCAACAGGATTGAGTACATAAACAAAGTGGCTGTGCAAAATGAAGTGGCTATGCCAAACAGAATAGTTGCATCAAATGGAGGAGTGGATATATCGACACCCTTGATAAGACGTTCTCACTTAATCAATAGACTTACTTAATCTGTGCCCACACTGTGATTATCACTTTTATTACCTTCATCTGACTGACCAAGAATTGCTGCAACAACAGAAACTGTTGAATGGTGAAGCAGTGCCACAAGGATTATGGTAGTGACAATACCATAAGTCATTGTGTAATCTCAGATATCGCTTGCAAGCAATGGACCCAAAGTCTGCTGTGAGCCATTGTAGGCATTTAAAGCCAATTGGAACTTCTTGTAATCAATTAAAATTAATCAAGCAAGTTGTAAAGGGTACCGAGATGCCTTCCCACAGGCGTCTCGTCGTGGTACTAGTAGTGTGCCGGTCGCAGTGTATATAGACGTTTTATAGGCAATAGATCAATAGGCAGGCAGTTAGCTATGCCGTCAGGGTGCCACCGGCAATCTGTAGGAGTGCCGGCTAGGCTTCTAGCGATGAAAGACGAGGTTAAGGTGACTTCTTGATAACTTCTTAATAAGAACTAATTGCTCACCCCCAAAGGGCTGCCAGCGCTAAGGCTAAATACATGTCGGTCACGTGCCGGCGGACTGCTTGCAGCCCTCAGCCAGCTGGTGTTTACTATATGAGCGACCTTTACACAAGTTATATACTATTCATATTAAAGTGGGTCATTGGGAGGTTGGCAACCCTTCAGGAGTTTAGTTACTTTTTAGTAGATTACTAGTTATCATATACAATCACTATAGTCACTTAAATCGCTTGAATCACTATGTTCAAGGTCATCTAGACCCTCCTCTTCCATTCTAACCTCAATTAAGGAGGAGTTATGCATAGCTTTCTTCGCTATCTATGACCTAGTCGCCCTACTCCTCCCTTCCTTCTACTGCGCTAATGACCTCAATACCATCCCAAGAAGCTGAGGGCCTTTAACAGGCATCCTTTTCTTCTTCTTAGATACCGATTCTTGTATCATTTTGGTTTCTTCAATGAGTTCTTGATTCTCTTTTTCTACAAGAATTACCTTAGCATGAAATACTATTGTTGCCTTTCCAATTATTTTTGTGGCTTCCTGAGCTGCGGACCCAAGGTCTTCTAGAACTTGCTGGACGTTCTTTTAAGATTTTGGTGTTTGAACTTGAGGCTAAATTGCTGGTAGTACCGCTACTGTTGTTGATGTTGGTATTCCTTCTAAGGCTTTTTTAGGATCATAGGGTACTAGACCAACCTTTCGGAATCCAGCTTTAATATTTTTTGCAGTAAGAGCTTGAGAGCAAATCCTATCATAGGTTTCTAAGAACTCAGTTTTTGGAAACCTAAGGGCTTCAGTCCAAAGTCTCCTTTCAATAATATAGCAAAAATAATGCTTCAGAGGCGGAAACACAGCAATGTCTAAAGGCTGTAGCATATGCGAAATGTGTGGTGGCAAGCAAAGCAGAACAATTTTATTCTTGAAACAGAAATCTTGGAATTCCGGTATAAGGTGACTACCATAGTCATCCAGAATAAAAAACCAATATCTGCTGTTTTGAAGTTTTGTTGCTGGCTTAAAGTGCTCTTGTAGCTACTTTAGTCTGAGAGCATTACTAGTTCAATGATTAGAACTTGTTACAACTACCCATTCCTTTGAAGCACTAGAATCAAACTAATGGCCTTATAGATGTTAACCTTTATAGATAATCATCAATGAAATTGAAGTCCCAGCTGCTGATACACATTCAATAATAGTGAGAGATTCTCTTTTTTTCGCTTTAGCTGTTAGCCTTATTACTAATTACTTATTAACAATAGCATATCTTTCTTCACCATCTCCTAAAATAAAGCCTGTCTCATCGATGTTGTAGATATCGGAATCACAAGACTGATATTTTTCGAAATGTATTTGATAAGTATTAAATTATTCTTTAAAAGTATTAGGGATGCAAGCTTTGATATGAGTTCGATTAATTGGTTTAGTGATAAGTCCCTTAAGATATAGATAGTGCTTAATAAATCGTGTAAACCAATTGTGACTTGTGAGATGTGCTGAAATAGTGTTATGACGAGTTGTATCTAAGCGATTTAGAATCAAGTGTCATACAATGTCTCACAGTATTTCATGTCAAATTGGAAAGTTCTAACTATGTCAGTATCTAATCCATTCAATTAAGGCCTGTTCTTCCTCAGTAGTGCATGCTTACCAGTCTTGGTGGGCTTTATGATTGGCTTTGCCATTTTTTTTCCAATAAGATAGGATATAGTCCGAGATGTCGATATGACCAAGGTGGCAATATAATTAATATTTTGCAACTACTATTACCTAATATCATCATCATTGCTACCAGTATCACTATCACATATCATAGTTAGAAAACGAAGCATTAAGTATGCCAAAACTGAAGCTCGAATCACCCAAGCATTTGATGTAATAAAAAAGATGAAGTTAAGACTATTGGTGCTGCAAGTGTTAAGTTTAATACATTATATAAAACATTGGGACGCCGTCTAAACGGAGTACCTGGGTATGCAGAAGGTCATGAATCGAGTCAATTGCTTTCACAAGCTGAAGAGAAAGCTCTTTTCTTATAGTACAAGCATATATATGTTAGTGAATATCCAATCCGATATCAAGTCATAAGGGAGATGGCTTGGGAAATCTTGATGCATCGCATTGCATCTATCAATATAGATAGGATGCAAGTGATAACTCCACCACTAATCGGCCAAGACTGGGTTAAGTAATTCATCAAACACTATCCAGATCTTGGAACTATTTATAGTACAAGAATTAATCTTGATTGATAAAAGGACATAACAATAGAGGCAATCATCAAATGGTTTAACGAATATTATACAACATATCAAACTTACAACTTTAAGAAGCATAATATTTACAACATGGACGAAATGGGATTTGCAATCGGAACAAGCCAATGCAGTTAAGATGTTATTGATACAACTTTATGAACACGATACAAACTGGAACCAGGCCAACAAGAATAGGTTACAGCAGTTGAATATATTTGTGCTAATAAATTGTTTCTTCCACCTTTGATTATTATGAAAGCAGAACATATAAGTGGTAATTGGATCAACTCAAACACACCTCATGATTGGCAATAGGTTGCTAGTTCAAAAGGTTGGACCAGCAATAGACATAGTCTAAAATGGTTACAATGTATTTTTGAACTAAGTACAAGAGAGAAAGCAAATGGTCAACCACGATTATTGATCTGTGATAGGCATAACAGTCATATTGCTGGTAATTTTATTGCTTATTGCATAAATTACAAGATTGTTTTATTAGTTATGCTACCTTATAGCTTTCATTTGTTTTAGCCAGCCGATGTAGTAGTTTTCAGACCATTTGCAACATATCACAGACAAGAAACTGATTGACTTACTGCCAATGACATTTGACACATCAATAATGTCAGAGCCTAGACAGTTGGTTGTGGGTACTCAGGCTCGGCATGTGGCAGTCAGGCGTACGGACAGTACTACAAGCTATGTGGTTCGTATAGGTTCATAGTTCGTAGATGTGGCGATATCAGTATAGATATATTCTAATGACACTCTATGTATAGTACATGTGTTGACCGATGAGGTTACAAGAAGCATCCTCATCGGTCTCTAATAAGAGTTCGCGAGCTGCGAACCTTAGCAGTGTGAGCATGGCTCGCTCCATGGTCCAAGCTTCCGTATGGCTATTACAAACAAGACAGAATGTGTTCAAATTTACATAATTGCATATGAGAAAGTATTAACAAAAAAGAATATTGAGTTTGCATGGCAGGGCGCTGGTTTAATTCCATTTAATTATCAAAAAGTCTTTTGTCGCCTTCCAGTATCAACCCGACTCACAATACCAGATCGGGCACTTGAGACAGAAATACTTCCTATTAGAAGTTCATTGTCTAAAAGTCAAACATTATGACAACTTAATTCAAATTTCAAAACAAAGATTTTGGATTGTTTATTGAGTTCACCTATATGACAATATGCTTTGGATCTTACAGATGCCAGTGAACGACTTACTGCTCATGTTAATATTTTTCACAACATCAACAAAGCCAAGAAAGGCTATTAAAGGCTATTTCATGCTCACGACTATGGAGTTGCGCAATAAAGTACTTGCAGCTGAGATAGAAACAGCACAAAAGAAAGCAAAGAAAAATTCACAAACACCAGCATCACAATATCCTAGTGTCAGAGCTTAGGCGGTTGGTCGCGGGTGCTCGGGTTCGGTGTGTGGTAGACGGACGTATGGACGGTACTACGAGCTATATGGTTCATATAGGTTCGTGTTCGTAGATGTGGGTTTAGATATACTCTAATAGCGCTTTATGTACAGTATGTGTGTTGACCAATGAGGTTGCAAGAAGCATCCTCGTTGGTCTCTAATAGGGGTTCGCGAGCCGCGGACCTTGGTGGTGCGAGCATGGCTCGCTCCGCGGTCCGAGCTCTCGTATGGTCATTACACTCAGAAAGCAAAGACGTATCAGCACCCCTCTAGATGAGTCAGACCAGTTTCTCAAAAGCCCCATAGTAAGTGAAAGCAATGTCTCAGAATGTATCACACTTGCGCAGTACTGATGTGATGGTGGTCGCGAAATGTTGGTCATATCATCACCTTGGTCACATTACCATCTCGGACTTTAGAGTGTGGAACATCGGTTGCCTTAGCTGCTGTACAAACAGACTTGTATTGGCCACTCTCAAGGCCCTCGAGTGCTGCACGGATCCTAGACTCTTGATCAATGATAGTTACAAAGGTTTAGCATCACCAGTGCTGGAGTTGGGGGCACGGGAGGCCACCATAGGCGGCACGGAAATTACCGTGGCCAACCTCCCGGGGGGTGGCCAACCTCCCGGTGACCCACTTTACATGCTGACCTCTATTCCTTCTCTGCCGCCCACTCAATCTCCAACGGAAATCCCAAATATACAAGACCACTTAAAATTGTGAACTGTGTTGCATTTAGACGGTCGCAGCGATGTAGATAGGTCTGGATTGACATGAGGAAGTAGAAGAGAAGACGGAGGGAGAAGAGTTCTCGCAGCTATAAGGCTGCCGACTTAGCAGCAGCACGCTGCCAAGATAGGGGCGGCGCCCATTTCCAACAGACTGAAGCGCCACCGTCGTCTAGCTTGATCAACTAGGCCCACATGACCGTCTTGATCCATTCGGCTGGATCCTAGGATTTGGTAGCGCCCAGCAAACAGACCTACACCCACATATCCAAGGAAAAATGAGTCCGCCTGGGTTTTGCGTAGGAATTGCCTAGGCAGCTCACCGGTCTGCCTGGTGAACGACCCGGACGATTCGTTGCCTCAGACAGGGAACGGCATCAGGAGAGACACATCAGTTCACCGGTGGACATGACTGGAGGTGCCGTGGACCCATTGGACGCTTGCGTCTTCGTGTTCACCGAGATCGCGTGCCTTGGCGTTCGCCCCACTTTGGCCGGTTCGCCCCAACAGAAGAGCCTCATCCACCCACGTCACCTCTCAACATGCTCCGGTTCGCATCCGTCACACATTGAGCAACAAGCCCAACTCCGCTCCTTTTACCCCTTGGGCTGTCGTTAGTTCCACTCCAATTCTGGTCGATGCCGATGAAATTATGATCTATCAAAGATCAAGAAGCAAGGTGTGTCGGGAAGGGCTCGACGGCCCTGCCTTCCATGTGGAGAGTTCGTCGCACCAGGCCGCACAGTGAGCACCTAGGTTGGAATTCTGGTTGGATTGGTGGTGATAATATGAGCAACAGCGGCAGGTCGGCATTAAGCTCCCCATCTAAGCCATCACCAAAGCTTCCGTTGGACAGGTACGGGCATGGCTATTCGAGAGCACCACGTACGCAAAGAGCTGCCTCCACTGGAGCGGTCCCCACGGTTCCCCAAGCACGACAATGCGGAGAGCTCAGTGACATTGAAAATCTCTCTCTTGCTCCTTCATCCCCTATCGGGCCTCGCAAACGCGCGGCGCCGTCTCCTTCAGACCTTTCCATTAAACTTCGTTCTCCTGACAGAGACCGGGGCGCCCCGCTCCTAGGAGCGGTCGGCGATACGTCCCTGCAAAGTAATCTTACCCGTGCGAAATCGTGGAGAAAACAACCGGATCCCGGCTTCGCGCGGAACATTGCGCTGGATGGAGAGGGAGACGTGGTCCGTCAGAAACCATCAAGGCGATTGTGCGACCCGAGAATAGACAATCCGAATGTCCGATCGGATGTAGTGAGGCTGTTCGACCAATCGAACCCAATACCCGCAGCTTTAGCGCCTCGCGTGTATGACAAGCAGGCTCACGTCTTTAGATCGAAAAAGGAGCCCAAAAGGCGGAAATTTATTGGGCCGAGAGAAGTGTTCTCCCCCATGCAGCAAAAGCAGCCTATCCCGCCTCAGCCAGTTCAACCCCAAGCGGGAGGCCGCCCGGTTCTGCTAAGAAACCCAACCCAACAAGGCCCAAAGGATTCATCCTCTGAGTCTTACCCCGAGAAGAACCCCGAGAAGAACCCCAAGAAGAACCCCGGACTTGTGCTTCAACCCGAGACTCGACCAATAAGTCAGGATCAACTTGTGGCGGAGGTCAAAGGCATATATGCGGGGCTCGTAATGGTGGAAGCCAAGTGTGTCGACATTGATAACAAACAAGCCAAAGATGCCCAAGAAGCCGAACCCAGCAAACAGCCCGGCAAACAGCCAAAGCTTAACAACGAGCAGTGGCAAGCACTAATTGCCCTCCACCGAACGCTCCTCCATGAGCATCACGACTTCTTCCTTGTATCTCAACATCCTTCTGCGAGTCCTGCTCTCCGCCGACTGGCATCAAAGTACGCCATGCCGGCACGCATGTGGAGGCACGGAATACACTCCTTCTTGGAGTTGCTCCGCCA
>JAJDFF020000552.1:0-15054 GCA_021527025.2 Geoglossum cookeanum | reverse complement strand
CCACTTATCGAACGCACAATCCAATACGTTCGAAGAACCCTAATCCGCCACGAAGAGGATATCCAAAGGCTCGCGAAAGAAGCATCTGATAAATCGGCACCAACTGCTTCTAATGCTCTCTTAACCAGTACCAGCAAGAACACCAATCCGAGCACTCGAGGCCAAAACCAACCTCGTGGTCGTGGTCGAGGCCGTGCCGGACACCGTGGCCGAGGCCGTGGTGGACATCATGGTGGACAACGTAATGCTAGCGGATCTAGCAGTCGCAAGGGCAAAGAGAAGTCACAAGACCAAGAGGACGAGAACCGGTGCTGGTATTGCACACGACCTGGACACACTATATCGGAATGCCGGGCCAAAAAGCAAGCGGATAGCTGGGCAGAAGAACGAGCAACCAAGAAACGGAAGACCTCCGAGGTCAATCTTGCATGCTCCGCCATACTCAACATAAGTATAGGCTTGCGGAATTCTACAAGCCGTGATTGGTGCATCGACTCCGGTGCCACCGACCATATATACAATTCTCGGGCCATGTTCCAGAATTTCCAGAAGCTTGATACTCCGCATACCATTTACATGGGCAACGGGGCACACACCAAGGCAATTGGCGTAGGCCACATCGAGTTACGAATAGCTTCTCAAAATACACTGCAGTTAAGTAACGTTCTATATGCTCCCGACATGAAGTACAACTTAATTGCCGCATTGGAACTAGAAAAGAACTACCGGGTAGTATTGATGAATGGTATATGCACCATATACCATCCAAGCGGCCGAGCAATTCTAGAAACCGAACGCACCAATGGATTAATTCTAATCCAAGCAACAGCCACTTCGGCGGCCTCAACAACACTCGCTATGCTGCGGCCACGGGGCTCGCAAGCCGTTCCAGCCCTACCGCCAGTCATATCACCGGTCACACCAATTGCCGAACTGTCAGAAGAGGAACCAGATAATGCAATTATACCCGCTACAATGCAGCTTTGGCACCGACGCCTTGGGCACCTCAACGAGTCTGCCATAATGAAGCTCGCGAAGATATCTGACGGAATTACCCTAACCTCCAAGGACCTTGGCACCTCCGTATGCAAGCCATGCTTAGACGGCAAGCAGCACAACGTATATAACCGCCAACCGGTATCAAGAGTTACGAAGCACCTAAAATTAATTCATTCTGATTTATACGGCCCATTCTCACATCCAACCCTATCACGGCATCGCTACTTCATCCTATACATTGATGACTACTCTAGAATGACATGGCTAACACTTCTACATAGTAAGGGAGCCGACGAAGTCATCAAGGCCTTCAAGTACTTCAAGGTAGCTGCCGAAAACCAATCTGGTCACAGGATATGCCGATTCCGATGTGACAATGGTCGAGGTGAATTCAACAATGATGTGTTCAAAGGTATACTAGCTGCCAATGGCATCAACTACGAACCGAGCGACCCCTATACTCCACACCAGAATGGAGTCAGCGAACGCAAAAACCGGACCATTACTGAAAAGGCTCGCAGTATGCTACACGACGCTGGCCTTCCACAAAGCTTCTGGGCTGAAGCATGTGCAACGGCCAACTACTTGGTCAACAGGAGTCCTACACGAGCGCTGGACAATACAACACCATATGAGGCATGGTTCGGCAAGCGACTCAACCTCCACCACATCCGGAGCTTTGAATGTGATGCTCACAGATTGGTCAAACACCGGAACGATAAGATCCAAGCTAGGTCCCGATGCTGTATCATGCTAGGCTATGTTCATGATACAACCAAGATATGGAAACTCTGGGACCCAGTCCAGAAAGCCATCATACATGCTGACGTTGTCAAGTTCGATGAAGACAAAAGCACAGCTGCTATCGCACTCCGAAATGCAGCCACAATACCACAAGACACGGTCACATTGCTACCAGCGGCCACGGCTACAGAAAACGCAGCCACATCTGCAAAAGATATAGTCACATCGCTGCCGGTGGCCACGGCTGTAGAGGTGCTTTCGAGGCCTCCGGACATGCTTGCGGAGCATGGGCTACATACCACTACCAGGCGTAGTGAAGAGGCTACACCCATGCGATCCAACACCATGGAGCCTGAAGCCAACAATAGGAACAACGGGGATGACATAGGTGACACTATTGTAGTTCAGCCATTACCCCCGAGGCTTCCCCGAGCATTGTTAGCTGCGCCAGACCTGCCGGAGCCTGTGAGCTACCATGAGGCAATAACAGGTCCTGAGCACGTTCAATGGCTGCGGGCCATGAACGAAGAGTACTCAGCTCTAATTAAGAACAATACCTGGTAGCTTGAGGAGCTGCCAATGGATCGCAATCTAATTGCATCCAAGTGGGTCTACAAGAAGAAGCCCAATGCCGATGGCACTGTACGTTACAAGGCGCGCCTTGTAATTAAAGGTTTCATGCAACAATATGGCATTGATTACGATGAAACCTTCGCACCAGTAGCTAAGCTGAAAACCGTCCGAATTGTGCTTGCCCTAGCTGCATATCACGACTGGGAGGTACACCACATGGACGTCAAAACGGCGTTCCTAAACCCTAAGCTAGATCGCGAAGTCTACATGGCTCAGCCTGAGGGCTTCGAGCAAGGCACCAGTGTATGCCGGCTGCTGAAGTCGTTGTACGGCCTCAAGCAAGCACCAAGAGCATGGCACGAAGATGTCAACATGTATCTACAATCTATTGGATTCCGGAACTCCACTTCCGATTCGAATCTTTACCTCAGTTCAGAGGTGATCCTAATTCTATTTGTGGATGACACACTAATCGCTGCTAGAACCATGACTGCTCTTAATACCCTAAAGGGGTTACTTACCACCAAGTACGCTATGACGGACCTAGGAGAGGCACGTCAGTTTCTAGGCCTCCAGATATACCGAGACCGCAAGAACAAGAAGCTCCATATCAACCAATCGCAATACATTGCCCGTGTACTTGCTCGGTATGGCCTCAGCGATTGTAACGGCCTCGCAATTCCAATGGATCCGTCAAGCAGCCTACGAGCCGCTAGCCCACATGACGACGTTATCGACCAACAAGGCTATCAAAGCAAGAATGGCTCTCTAATGTACGCCATGATCGGCACACGGCCAGACCTCGCATTCCCGATTGCAACTCTTAGCAAGTTCAATTCAGCACCTACCCAGCTCCACTATGGCGCTGCCAAACGTACTTTACGATATCTGCAGCCCACCATGGATTATGGAATCACATACGACGGCACGCTACCTTTGGACCTAGTAGGCCACTCAGACTCCGATTGGGCCAACGACAAGGATACTAGGAAATCCATCGGCGGGTATGTCTTCACGCTGCTCAGTGGAGCAATCAGCTGGAAGAGCAAACAGCAGCCAACCGTCGCCCTATCTTCCACCGAGGCTGAGTACATGGGGTATACGGAAACAGCCAAGGAAGCCATATGGCTACGCAACATCCTTATAGAAATTGAAACGAGGAAGCCACTCAACAGCAGTCACAGTCACATCAGTAGCAAGTGGGCGAAGGATCCTACCACAATCCGTGTTGACAATAAAGGGGCCATGGATCTAACCGCTAATACGAAACACCACGAGCGCACCAAGCACATTGATATCCGACATCACTTCATACGAGAGACCATTGAACGAGGCCTAGTGAGTGTCATGAAGGTCTCCTCAGAGGATCAAACTGCCGATATCCTCACAAAGCCATTGGCACGAGCAAAGTTTGAGGAACATAGACGCGGCATGGGCGTTACGAGCAAGGGCTCAAGCATTGGGTAGCACTCTTCCTGCGCCACCATGAAGCTTTTTACCCACCGGGTTTTGCTCATGGGCTGAGGTGAGGTTTAATGAGGCTACAGGATATCCAGATCGCATGTTCTACTTCATGTATACTACACGAGCTAGTGGGCGTGTCTATATGTATGTTTATGTATGCTCTACGAACCTCCGGATGAATCTCCAAAGCTCCTTGAGCAAGTGGGCGTGTTGGAAAACATGGAGGCTAGGCGAGACTTCTTGCAACATTCCGCAGGCACCAAATAGGAATAGCCTATTCTGTATTGCCCCTATTCACACAGCACGGTCGCTCGCTAGTACTGACCCATCTTCCACAACGTCTCTTCTCCTCATCTTGTATCCATATACGCAACAAGAATAATCAGTTTTCAACACTCTCTTTGGAGAGAGATGCCCAGTCATTATCAAGAAACCACGTTCTCAAGTCCGACAATGCCGCCGATGCTGGGACTTCCATGAGGAACGATTCTGCACGAGAAACCAACACTGCCGCCTATGCAGCTCAACACAATACATAGAAGCCTCACACTTCTGCCCCCAAAAGAACTAAGATTGCGACTGCCCTAAACAGTGCGCAAAGTGCTTAGGCCCGCACCCCGCAGACGACCCCAACTGCCCAGCAAAACCGACTATAGCAGGTGGAGCGATACAAAGAAAAACCCGTGCTGAACTAATAGCAATTAGAAGCGCCCAATCCCTAGCACGCAGGGCAAGAGCAAGAGAAAGCAAATGCCAGCCCCCACCCATACGAACAACAAGAGCACCAACACCCTCCCGAACCCCTCTAAATGCGGAACAACAAGACTAAACTCAAAGGTGCGATTAGCATTATGCAGGCCAACGTCGGCAAAGGAAGCGATGCACATGAACTTGCCCTAAACCTAGCGCACCAAGACCATATAGACATAATACTGATACAGGAACCCTGGATACACAAGGATCAGGGCCGCCGAATCACTAAGAAACACCCCGCATACCAACCCTTCTCTCCAATACAAGACTGGAGCCTACGCCCAAGAGTCATGACATATTTCCGTAAAACAACTCCCTTAAACCCCACACAAGAGACACTAGGTCTCCAGCCGAACAGAGACCTGCTATCCGTACAGATCCATCCCCTGTCCACTCCCCCGATATCGATTATCAATCTCTACAACGCACCGATTGGATCGAAAGGAGAGGGGGAAGAAGTTAAAGCTCTTCCAGAGCTTACAATACGACAGGACCACCTCTTACTCTTAGCAGGCGATTTTAACCTGCGACACGAGTTCTGGCAACCCTCGAATACACTAACTACACAGGGAGCCGAACGCTTCATCCAGTGGTCCCAACAGCAAACCCTCTCCCTTACCTCCCTACTTAATGAACCGACACATATGAGAGGCAACACAATCGACCTTGTCTGGGCCTCACCAGCGCTCATGAAACATAGAATTACGACACAAATCGCTAGCGACTTAAATACTACCTCGGACCACGAAACGCTACTAACACTCATAGGAATTAACCCAGGCCATAGAAACACCACTTTAGGACACGGCCATTTCCAAATGAAGACTACAGATAGGGAACTCTTCAAGTCGACACTCAAGAGTGCAATCATCCCAGCAGAGCATACAACAGCCGAAGTATCGCAAGTCCAAGACAACACACACTCCCACACCCTCCTAGATCGCCTAGCAGAAGAGATCTCGCAGGCAATCGTAACAGTCCTCACAGCTTCAACAAAAAGAGCTACCGGCGGAGTAACAGGGCAACCGTGGTGGGATAAAGTGTTGCGATATGATCGATTCAGATTGATAATACGAGTACATGAAGAAGAGAAGAGTGAGTAGAGAACAGGATTCTTATACCCGTAGCGACCGTGCGGTGTGAATAGGGGCAAAGCAATTTAGGCTATCCTCTATTCGGTATCTAGGGAACGTTGCGGTAACTTCCGCCCAACCTCCATATTTTCCAACATAAAGCCTGCCAAGAAGCTGCCAGGACCCATAGGCAAAAAAGAGCCTACTCTCGATTTTTAATGAGCCTCGGAGTAGAAGCACAAGCAGCACTCAAGGAAACAAGCTTAGCAAAAGCAGAGCTCAGACGCACCACCCGCCGAGCCAAGTACATGTACTGGCAAAAGAGAATTAATGAAGCCTCACAGAGTACCGAGGTCTTCCAAATGACAAAGTGGCACAAAGTAGTTGGACAGTTTACTACCCCTCCGCTAATAGACCCCTCCTCCAATAACCTAGCGACAGTACCTAAAGAAAAACAAGACCTTTTAGCTCGAGAGCTACTGCAGAAAGCCGCCACAACAGAAGACATCCCAATCGACCTCTCCAACTACAACCCATCTCCCGGAATTCTCTCCCTCCCTCCGTTAACTCCGAGCGAAATCAAGACTTCCCTCCTACATATGAAAAACTCGACTCCAGGCAAAGACAAGTGTTGGAACTACCATAATGGCAAGTGTTCCGGGCGGAATAATCCGAGGTTTTCCCGCCGCGGCGAATAGGAGCCAGCCAATTTGTGTGGCACCTATTCACCTAGCGCGAGCCGCTAGCGGGCAAGAGTTTTCTTACTTGCCTCACCGACGTTCTTTTGCTCTTCTCTCTGTACGTTAGAACCGATAGATATATCTTCACCCAGAACCCAGCTGCAGCTAAACCCTGTTGCGATAGCGACACCCTGTGTTTCCTACAACAAGATCTCACCAGCAGCAATTAAGCTGGCCTGGCCGACAATAACCAACGCAACGACGGTTCTCTTTACCAAATGCTGGCAAACGGGCTGGTACCCTCGGGTGTTCCAAACAGCTATCCTATGCATATTGGCAAAGCCAGGAAAACGGAATCGAGCACATGTACGATCATATCGGCTAATTGCCCTCCTCGCAGTCCTCGGCAAAGGGCTAGAACGCTTAACAGCGAAACGGCTAGCCTGGACAGCGATAAAAGGAAAAGTGCTCCACAAACAACAGTTTGGAGCCCTACCACTTCGATCGGCGAACGACCTAGTGACAGCACTAATCCATGATATCGAAGAAGCATGGGCCCAAGGCGACGCCGCCTCTATGCTCACACTCGATATAAAGGGAGCATTCGACGCAGTGCTTCCAGGCCGACTAATCAAAAGGCTCCGTGATCAAGGCTGCATACTTACAGTACTGTTGCATGCAGCAGAAGCCTGGTGGCCTGGCAAAACGAGGTCCAAAAACGGAAAACAAGTCAATAATGGCGTAACGACACAACTTTACAAAATGGAACAAGTCCAAAACATCGCACTCAGAGGTATACTTCCGGTATACAGGACCGCTCCCCTAGCAGCATTACAACGAGAGGCAAGAATACCCCCAATCGAGATCACCCTAGACACCAGAGTTAAGAAAGCCACTGCCCGACTCCACAGACTCGACTCAAGACACCCGCTCAGATAGCGCGCCAAACGAGAGACACCATACGAGACTCGTTTCCAGAGGCTCGCAAAAAGCACACCACCGGAGACGGAATGGGTAGACCCCTTAATCCTCCCACCATGGCAAAAAGCAGAACTACACGAAGAAGCTCTCACACGAGTAGGATACCAGGGAGGACAGTCAAAAGACCAAGCGAAGCAAAACTTCCTACGCTGGTTAACCCACAGGAACCCAAGAGACATCATCGTTTACACAGATGGCTCTAGGGTCGAGCAGGACGAAGGCAGCTCGGCTGGGGCTGGATGGGTAGCCTATCAAGCGAGCCACAAAATCCTGAGAGGACGACAGTTACTAGGAAAAGGGGCAGAGATATATGATGCCGAAGCATATGCAGCAACCCAAGGCCTAAAAACGGCACTAAACTACTACTCCTCGAGATATGCGGATAACATCTACATCTGCCTAGACAGCCTGAAAGTAGCAGCCCGCCTTCTCTCTAAGACAACAAGCTCAAGCCAGCCCACTTTTACCAAGTTCAAGTCCTTAGCAGACCAATGGCTGACCCGCGCCGGAGAAGCATATACAGAGACAAGAAAAGTAAAGGTTAGATGGTGCCCGGGACACCTCGGAATCCCAGGAAACGAAGAAGCAGACAAGGAAGCACGTACGGCCGCCGAATACCCAGAAAACGCTCTGCTCACCTACTCCTTCGCTGCGGTAAAATGTCAAGCAAAGTCCTACACAGTAAAAGAATTCGCCAAAAGGTGGAGAACGCACGCACCAACCCGCTATAAAGAACTTAGCATCCCTTTGAAGTCCTGTTCACCTGAGATTGCTCTCCCCCGCTACGCACTCGGCAAACTCTATGCTGCGAGATCTGGACACGGAGACTTTGCAGACTACCACCAGCGCTTCCATCACGACGATGCCAACTTTCTTCTGCAGCTGTGACAGAAGAAAGACTCCGGAAACACTTCTTTTTCTGTAGGAAGGGCAAGAAGGCAACTAGGAAAGCGGATTGGCACCAACCCCAAAACAACACGAATCCCAGAACTGCTCAGCACGCTAGAAGGAGCAATCAGATTCTCGAAAATGGCTCAAAGAAACCTGCTTCTTCCGAGAAATCTGCCCGATACGGACGACCCAATCAGAAAGTACCCCCCCCCCTCTCGACCCAACTCCAAACCCTTCTCAAGCACCCATAGAGGTGCCCCGTTCACGCAACGTGACGAACAACATTGTACAACCAAGTAGTATTTATTAGAGCACGAAAAGCAGGACACGTCGTGAGAAAGACGGAACTGCAGGAATTGTATATAAACTTAGATAGGCTGGCATAACCCAGCCCGTCCTATAGCCCCTCTGGGCTCTCTTCCGGACGTTAAATAGACATCATCATCATCATTATCATCATCATCACACACACACTCCAGATCACACACGCTCTTTCGGATTTTTAGATAACGCGCTTTCAAGACGTGTTTTTCCTCTTCTTCCGATCTCGAATACATATATCTGAACCCTCACCTGCCTTAAGGCCCTTCTAGGCCCCTTTCCGGACGCGTTTTGCCCCGGAAATGCCTCTTCCTCCCCCCCCTCACTCAGAGCCTGCAAGGCCAGCCCAAATCCTCTCCCAGGACTTCTCGATCGTAGCTAGAGCTGCTCTAGCTCGCATCGAGGAAGGTCAACAGATCTTCTACCCAATTGCCACTATATGGGACAACTATATGCAAACCAACGCAGTCCGCAAACTCCTAGCCCACCTCTGCAAACCACTGGCTAGGCTTTGCAAGGAGGTTACCTCTATTGCAAATGAGCACTTTGAGGCATATATCAAGGGGACTTATCCTAGTCCTACTAGACAAGCCCCCCCCAGGCCTCTACCCTCCCAGCCTCCACCCCCCCAACTACAGCAAGCCCTATAGCCTCATACGCCAGTATCGCAGCTACTAACCCGCCCTCACAACCCCCAGCCCGCAAGCAACAAGCAAAGACTGCAAAAACTCCTAAGACCCGACTAGATACCCGCCTATTTGTCAGAATTGGCCCTAATCACCCAGCCCGCAAAGCAGGCTTCTTTGCATTCTTAACAGGCCTAAAAACCGTACTAGGAGCACACGCACACCTCTTAAAAGAAGTCTTAGAGGTGTCCTCAGGCTTTGCCCTTTGCACGGACTCAATGGAAGCCCTTGCAGCCCTGAAAAAGCACTCGGACTTAATAGCAGCATCAGTCGCGGACTGCCAGGTTGAACAACAACCCCTCTGGATAACCTACCGGATCGATAATATTCCAAGGTCAGTCCGACTTCTTGACCCCCTCCGCCAACTACAAAACTGCTCCGTTACGGACCAAATCCTCTGCAAAGCAGTCTCAGATATCTATGGCCAACGCCCTACCCGGGTTGCAGAGACCCGTAGCAGCTCTGAGCAAGGCCTCTTTAACACGAGCCGGCCCGCACACTTCCTTGCGGACGCTCACAAGACACTCCCCAGGTCCCTACGGATTCTTGGAACCATAGCACATGCACATCTAGTCACCCATAAGCCGAAAACGGTCCAGTGCACAAGGTGCTTTCAGTGGCACAATACGCGCTCCTGTTTCCGCCCCCAACGGTGCCGCATCTGCAGCTCTCATAAGCATATAGAGGAAGCTCATCCCATAAACTGCGCCACTGCCCTCCCCCACCAGTGCCCTGCTAAATGCCTCCACTGCGGCGGACCACATTCTGCAGACGAACCCAGCTGCCTCTTACACCCAGTCCCCCTTCACCCAAGGACAGGACCTCAGAAGGACGCTCTCACAAGAGCAGGCAAGGCGGCCCGCTCGCGGGCAGTTGCAGTTGCAAAGTGCTGCAAGACAATTATTATAAACACCCCAATGGGCGAACAGGTCCCCTCACCCGAGTCCCCTAAGACCCCCACCCGCAACCGCACACAAAGCTCTCCTAGAGCCCCGTCAACTAACCCAGCCCCCCGCTTCTTCACCCCAGGAAGTTCCAACCGATTCACTACTCTGGATAATGACTACTAAGCCCTTGTACCGCCCAGCCAAACCTCTTACTATACTCCAAGCGAAAGTAAGAAGTGGGGCTACTTCATATGAGATAGCACTCTCTCTTGCCCACAACTCTCTTATTGATATCATTCTTATTCAAGAACCTTATATCTTTACGGACCGTAAATGGAGGATTACTAAGTCCCACCCGGTTTACGAGTCCTTTACATCCCTTAACAACTGGGAAACCTGCCCACGGGTCATTTCCTATATCCATAAAGGAGCAGGACTTGTGGAAATAGAGCGCACAAGCGCATCTATGCAATAATTGAATGATGCTTATATAGAAATTGTATCCTCGAACACTTGTCCGTGCGAAGCCCATGGCGCGAAATAGGCGTCACCAAAATTGCACTGTCCCTATTTGCCCCGCACGGATCGTTAGCTGGAGAAAATTTTCTTTGCCTCACAAATTGTATTTACGACGCTGCTTGCAGCAGCGGCAGCAGGTCAGACTCTTCAATATATTCGAAGCTATCTACATGATACGCTCGATAGGACTACATGCAACTTAGCTCCGTCTGTGCAGCTCAAGGGACCTTATCTTCTTACAAATTCAGACCCGTAATACTGCTCCATTTACTATTGTTAATGTTTACAATGCACCAGCTGGATAAACGGACGCGGGTATAGCAGTTAACCTCCTCCAACATACCCCACACTCTCTCTGGCGGTCCGCATTCCTCGCGGGCGACTTTAACCTACATCACCCAAACTGGGACCCGGACCACCCATCACCCTCGCAACAGGCTGAACCCTTCGTTAGCTGGCTAGACACTAATAACTTCATTTACAGCTCGGAAATAGGGGCCACGACACATAGATGCGGGAATACACTTGACTTAGCCTTCTCTACAGGACCATTAAGTATAATTACGACAGTAGCGGAACATATAGACGTGACCTCTGACCACTTACCCCTTCTCATGACAGTTAACTGGAGCACCTGAGGAGCAGAACCGTTAAGACGACTCCGGCTAGATACAATCGACAAAGAGATCTTTACAGACGGACTACGGGCAACGCTCGCCCAAACCCTACCACTTATGGACGTCCCCTCTATGGAGGAGCTCGACTCTGCAGCTATAAGCCTGACGAAAGCGGTCAGTAAAGCCTTCTCCAGATCCGCAAAACGGACTATAGGTCAGAATACAGGCCAGCCCTGGTGGGACTTGGACTGTAAGACGGCCGCCCAAGAGAATAGATGGGAGCGCTCAGACAAATCGACCCGTAACCTCCGCAATACGGTCCGCAAAGCCAAGAGTAAGTACTGGGCTAACAAACTCGACACTGTTACGGATATCAGAGATGTCTTTAAGATGACAAAATGGCATCAGTCGACGGGCAGCTATAGGAGCCCCCCCTTATTGACCCGCAACAGCCTGCGAGCTTACCGGCAAGAAGCACAGAAGAGAAGCGGGCCCTCCTTATTAAGGAGCTGCTCACAAATATGACTGAAGCAGGAGATATACCAGTGTTGTCTTTCTGAGCGTGCAGCGGAGATAAAAATAGGGGTCAGCTTAATTGCATGTAGGTAATTTGTAGTGACTTGCTTGCTTAATATTATCTTAAATTACATGGAGTTCCGACCGGCTTATATGCTCGGAGCCACAGTGGGCCTCCGGTTCATTGACAGCTGAAGTTGCGATAATGCCAGCTGAAGGCTACGTAATAACGTTGCCACTGCCACAATTCTTGTGGCACCTAACACAGCCACGCGATCACTACTCACCAACCAGGCTCCTCCCCGGCGGTTGCAGCCCGGAGCATCCCATTCCTGCCAATTACATCCAAGGGCGTCCGTAAATCAGTACTAGGAGCAGGCAATACCGCCCCAAGAATAGACGAGATCCCCACGCCCGTCTTACGGCTCGCGTGGCCACAAATCGAGAGTAGAGTTCTCGACCTCTTTCAGAAATGCCTCTGCTATGGACACCACCCAGCCTGTTTTCGGTCCGCGATCCTTGCCATTATCCCTGTTGGAACGGTTGTGACAAGTGTTGCGGGCGGAACAACCCGCAGTTTTTCCCGCCGCGGCAAATAGGAGCCAGCCAATTTGTGTGGCTCCTATTCGCCTAGCACGAACCGCTAGCAGGCAAGAGTTTTCTCACTCGCCTCACCAGCGGTTTCTTGATCTCCTTACTAGACATCTTGTACCTTAGAACATATGGATTGAACCCAATTGAGACCCAGCTGCAGCTGAGACCCATCGCGACCGCACGCGATACCCTGTGTTTCCTACAATCCCAAAGCCAAATAAGACGGACCGTACATCCCCTTGGTCTTACCGTCCAATTGCCCTACTTTCTATTCTAGGCAAGGGACTAGAGAGACTAATCGCCCGGAAGATGGCTTGGCTTGCAGTTTCCTTACAGGTCATTAATAACCAGCAGTTTGGAGCACTCCCGCTACGGTCGTCCGTAGACCTAACTACGTGCCTCACACATGACATTGAGGAAACTCTCCTTAATGGCCGGAAGGCTTCCCTTTTAACAATGGATGTAAAGGGCGCCTTCGACGCAGTCCTCATTGGCAGACTTGCCCATAGACTACGCGAACAAGGCTGGCCTGACTATCTGGTCCGTTAGATCTACTCCTTTGCCACAAACCGATCCATAAGGATACGGCTAGACAGAGAGACAGGACCGGAAACGGATATCTGGTGTGGACTCCCGCAAGGCTCACCCACCTCCCGAATCCTCTTTATGCTATATATTGCCCCACTCTTCTGGTTAGGAAACCCAGCACGCAGGTTCGGATACGCAGATAACCTCGCCCTCTTTACAGCTGCAACGGACCTGCAAGAGAACTGCGACATGCTTCAAAAGAATCTACAAGAGATCCTCGACTGGGGCCTTGCGGAGGAAATCACTTTCGACCCTAAGAAGTCTGAACTAATACACTTCACTAGGAACCGCAAGGACCCCCCCCCCATCCACGAGCCCTTTAGTTGCAGCCAGTACTCATACGATACGAGAGTCCACGGGTCCACTAAGGTAGCTAAGCATCTTCTTCGACCGCAAACTAACCTTCAAGCCTCACGTACGGATTAATGCAGCTAAGGCTCTCACAGTTGGGAACGCGTTACGCTCTCTTGGCAAGACAACTTGCGGCGTCCCACCAATCTTCCTCCAACGGGCCATAAAGGCATGTGTCCTTACAAAAGGCTACTTTGCAGCCGAAACGTGGTGGCCTGGAAGACGACGGATAACCTGTAACAAGAAGGTATCAAATGGAGTAGACTCTCACATCCGCTTACTAGAAAAGGTAGTACTCACTAGCGCCCGCGCCATCCTCCCCGTCTATAGGACTACCCAAGCATCAGCCCCATATAGTGTTGAATATAGGAGCGAAAGCGATGTGTTGCTTAATTGCTTGTCCCCGTAAGGAGGCATTCTCAGGAATATAAGTACTCAATACATGCTTGGAGGCCTCCGGCCTCCGAGATCCATTCCAGCTGAACGTGGCGGCGATGTTCGTGGCTTCGTTACAACATCGCCACCACTTACGCACACCGATTTCCAACATATAGGGAGTCACGCTTACGGCCCCCGGAAGTCGAGCTTAACCTCATCTCCCAGGCCTTGGCAGGGGCGCCGGTATGTACACTCCGTCCTTTGGGGCGGCCACTCCGTTTGAAGCAGACACTCCAATTGAAGTGGCCACTCCGTCTCACAAACTACTCTAGATTATTATGCCTTCCGCTTCCTTTCTCTCAGGGTGTATGCCCTTGTCGCTCTTGTCAACCCAGTCAGATCCGGCTCTAGTGTCCACAACGGATCAGTTTCCCCCCGAGACTCAACCAGGCGAGCAGTCTCTTGTCGCATCAATGCGTCCTCTGATGAATCATGATATTCACTAGATGTAGAGTCTATAACTAACTCTTGTCGCTCTTTTTGACGTCCAGTACGAGTTCGCTTTCGTGCCTTTGATTTTGTCTCTGCTTGTGTTCTTGCTGTCTTTACTGATTGCTGCTCAAAATGTGAAGGGTTTCGAGCTGTAGAGGATTTTGGTTGTTGTGATTTCCGAGGTCGGACTTTAGGTTGAATTACTATCAAATTCAAAATCGGCTGAGGAGCAGTTTGAATAAAGTCTTTGAGAGGTCGATTGAAGAACCAACGGGAGTTGAAATCGTGATGATAAAGAATTTGATTCTGAGCGATGCGATCTTTCATGACATGGTAACAAGGGATACCCATCGAATCCATATGAGAGCAATGGCATGTATGATGAAGAGTTGGGCGATCAAGAAGCTGCTTCTGTTTAAAAGCCAGCCAAAGAGCAAATAGAGTAATATGACCAACAAGAGCACTAAAAAGAGTGCAACGGAAGCTCTGAGGAATCCGATTTCGAGTCATATCCATAGTAGCTTGGTGTTCCCGATGTTGTGCTGTTAACATAAGGGACAACTTTCCGAGTACTCTGTGAAGATCACTAGTAGATACTTGAAGGTATCTTTTAATAACTGAATGAGCTCCTTCTGCACGAGATGTTTCTCGATATCCAAAGTGTAAATATCGATCGGTCCAACAATGCACAAACCGTTCCTTATGATTATCCAACTATATTTTTGCTAAATACTTTAGCAATCGTGGAATATGTCGCCATTTCATCTGAAACTCAATCCATCTCTGATCGAAATCCTTTTCTGTTTTTGATGATACTACTCGGGTACAGGCATAAGGGATTGCTAGTGTGGAAAAGCAAATACTAAATATAAAAAAAATAAATCTTCCTTTCTACCACTTTGTTGGTCCACCCTTCGCAGCAATAACAGCCTGAATACGTTCTGGCA
>JAJDFF020000551.1:0-15055 GCA_021527025.2 Geoglossum cookeanum | reverse complement strand
GGCAACTGCTGCAATCCTGGAACCGCTGCCGCTAAAGGGCTTCAATCAACCGGTTCCGGCCGTGTCGATCACAGGCTGGAGCGAAGAGCCGGGCGCAGTCACGGCATGTGGCAGCGCGTCATCGTTGCCCGTCCACAGCGATCATTCCTGAGTGACGTACGTCACGGACGTCGAATGAGTGCGCGCGCATTCTCCGCTCCATGGATTGGCGCCGCCAACGCGGCAAAGCAGGAGAAGCACAATGACCACGTTCGACACCCAGGCAATCGCCCGCATGGCTTCCGCAGTGGCAATCGTCGTCACGCTGTTCCCCGCGGCCGCGACGCCGAGTTACGCCTTCAGCTCGGAAGCGCAACAGATGTGCACCGGCGATGCATTCCGCCTTTGCAGTTCGGAAATCCCGAATATCCCGAAGATCACCGCCTGCATGCGGCAGAACCGCAGCAATCTCAGCACCGGCTGCCGCGCCGTCATGGACCGTGATAACGCAGCAGCTAAAGGTAACTGGGTCGCGGCAAACTAGCACGGGACGACTACTCATTCGGAAATAAGGGCATCCAGCTATCCATTGAGGCGCTGAATCCAATGGAAATTTGATATCCAGCGAAGGATGTCTCGGCCCGCTTGGGAATTTCAGTCGCCCCCGACCACTGTGGCCTGATGCGTAATGTGGCAGTGCTCGGTGGAATGCTCCGTTTCGGAACGTGCTTTACGTCCCGGCTGACACCTCATTTCGCGATACAATCGCATGCCATATTGCCGATCGCGCACTGGGCACCCGTTGATTGATCGCGAGATCGGGACGCTGTCGCAATCTATAGGCCGCAGCGCCGTATCCAGCAAAACAGCTTTATTGGATTAATTACCCATTGTAACCGGCGGTACAAAAGTCAATGCCGCCCGCCAAGGCGCGGCGGGAGCTGAACGTGCGCGATTTCTTCGCTCGCCCCCGGGAACAGAGGCCTCCCAAGACAAATGGGAGGCACGACATCCACGATCCAGAGTTGGGTCGATACAGGTCAAACGGGCCGCGCAGTACTAAGCCGGGAAGCAGATACCATTGTTCAGACACACGCGAGTGGTGATCAGCGCGCGGCCGCAACGAAACGCAGAAGAGAGCGTCAATCAGCCGCCATTCACACGACCAATGCGTGTTTCAACAGCATCAGCGTGCGCTACTGTAATCTGTTAACCCGACAATTGAATGCGAATTAACACTGTTTGCGTCGAATGCGCACGATAGCGTTATATGGAGCAGAGGACTATTCGCCAAACAGCATTCATTCTGTAAAACTGGTGGCTGCACGATGCGGATATGAGCCGAGGTCGAGCGCAAGCGACAGCGACGTCGGTAGGTGCAGGGAAGCTTGGAAGATGATGACGAAGGATCGCTCGTCCATTCTGGTCACCGGAGGTGCTGGTTATATCGGCGCGCATTGCTGCAAGGCCCTTTCCGACGCGGGCTATAAGCCGGTCACTTTAGACAACCTCTCAACGGGAAATCGCAGCCACGTAAAATGGGGCCCGTTGGTCGAAGGCGATATCAGGGACACGGAAACTGTTCGCCGCACATTGCGGGAGCACAACGTCTCTGCGGTGATGCACCTGGCAGCCCTTAGCCTTGTTGGGCAGTCGGTCAGCGATCCTCACATTTATTATCAGAATAATGTCGCCGGCACATTGTCGCTGCTGGATGCGATGCGATCTGTATCATGTGACCTGATGGTGTTTTCGAGCACGGGCGCTGTATATGGCAATGCCGGGTCTTGCCCAATCCCCGAGAACCATCAGCCCCAACCGATCAATCCATACGGCACGTCCAAGCTCATGGTCGAGCAGGTGTTGTCGGATTACCGCAAATCATACGGCTTGAGATCTTTCTCTTTTCGCTATTTCAACGCCAGCGGCGCCGATGCATCAGGGGAGATCGGCGAGCTTCGCGATGTGGAGACACATCTGATCCCGCGCGCGATGACGGCGGTTACAAGCGGCGCGCCCAATTTTCGGATTTTTGGAACCGACTACGCGACGCATGACGGAACGGCCGTTCGAGACTACATCCATGTCTCGGATATAGCCGATGCCCATGTGATCGCCCTGAACCATCTCTTTGCCGGGCATCGCGGAGATACGTTTAATCTCGGGACCGGCGTAGGGATTTCGGTCAAGGAAGTACTGACGGAAATCTCAAAGCAGGCCGGTACATCGGTTCCCTTCACGCTGAGCGCGCGTCGGGAGGGAGACCCTGCCATTCTTATGGCCGATGTCAGCAAAGCATTCGCTCAATTGAATTTTCGTCCCAAGAATTCGGACATTGCCACAATCATCCGAACGGCTTGGCTCTGGCACAGTTCCAACCACATAATGATGCCGTTGAAGCAAGCGAGAGCCGCCATACGATCAGGCTCGAAAGCGCGATAAAGAGCGTTGAAAGACCGAGAAGGTTCATCAGGCGACCGTCTTTAAACAAGTCACGCGAGGGCACTAAAAAAAGCGCGCGTAGCGGTCACAATTGACCACTACGCGCTTTAAAAACCTGTCGCTTAGTAAGCGCTATCGGTATCGAACACAGCCGGCAACGTCAGGGCAACGATCCTGAGGTCGAGTCCCATCGACCAGTTTCGTGAGTAGTTGCTGTCAAACGAAACACGCTCCTCAAACGTGGTCTTGCTGCGTCCGCTGACCTGCCAGAGGCCGGTGATACCGGGCCGGCAGGCAAGATACTCATCGACCCAGGCAGTGTATTTGACCAGCTCGCCTTGTGTCACGGGGCGCGGACCGACGATGCTCATATCGCCCTTCAGAACATTGAAGAGTTGGGGCAGCTCATCGAGACTCGTCATACGCAAAATGGAGCCAAACATCGTCACGCGAGGATCATATCGCAGCTTCTGGTTCTTCTGCCATTCGATGCGTGCCTCAGGGTTTTCCTGAAGATAGTGCTGCAGGCGCTCGCCTGCGTCCGGCACCATCGTCCGGAATTTCAGGCATTCAAATGTCTTTCCGCGAAAGCCAACCCGCGCGTGACGAAAGAACGGAAAGCCACCCGTCGTAACCGTCAATGCAAGCATGCAGAGGACGAGCAGCGGGAGCAGCAGAATGATTGCAGAGAGCGACAGTAGAATGTCCAGAAGGCGCTTCAAGCCTCCCCCCACCGGTTCTCCCGGAGCAGCCCTAGAATATAATCCTGATTGGAAATTTACCAGATCGACCATTTGTCACTCCGTACGCAACATTCTCAAATCTTAATAAAGTCGTAATTTATCCAGATTTGCGCGGCGCACAACTTGAATCGCAGTCATCTCTTATTAAGCTAAATTACCTTCAGATTTTTAAGGCCTTGATTTCAAAAGAATTTCCAACCGCATCGAATGTATCTTTGAGGTCACAAGGTTAGTAAAAGGGCATCAACCTATTGTTCGCGGTCAAATGATAAATCGTGATCCGGACATAGAATTGACTGAGCGCGACGTCTAGCAATGTTGTGAAGACAGGCGTAGTTGCTAATCACGCAGAGACTGTATTCGGCAGCCGGTACGGTTCCTTGATGAGCCGTCACAAACGCAGCAAGAATTCAGATCGCAACGACGTCCATCATGCGACCCCATCGACAAGCGCAGCGATCAACGCTCGATTCATGAAGACCAGATTGAAAATCCGCATCCATCCATCTCGCTCCACATGCCGCATCGAAGTCGTCTAGCTATCAGGGGCTGAGCGGAGATCGAACGAAGCTTTGGCGTAGAAGTAGCCCGCGAAGAAGACCATGGGGATCAAATTGAACTGAATAAAGAGTTCGACTTCACCAAAGGTGCGAGCGAGCACAAAAATAAGGAATCCAACAAAAAAACAGCTCTCAGGACTGGCGTCTCGCAAAGCCCAGCGCACGACGTTCAGCGTGACGATCATAATGATGAAGGCTGCAATCAGAATGCCCGGGATTCCCAACTCGGCGCCGGTCTCCAGCCACAGACTATGAAAATGGAAGCCCGTCCGGTTATCGATGTAGAACATTGCCCACAATTGCTCGGCGTCTCGATTTCCCTCGACCCAGAATGCTTGCAGGCCAAGCCCGCCGAGGGGGTGCTCTGCGATGATCGTTGAAGCGTGAGACCACAGCAGCGTGCGCCCCGTGAGACTCACATCCTTGCCGACTGAGATCAACGCCAGATCGACCAAATTGTCGACGGACCACAGCGCAATACCAAGCGCCGCGCCGACCATCAGCACGCTCACCGAAAACAACGTCAATCGCCAGATGGATGGAAGTCGGCGAAGCAGAAAAGGCAGCAATGAGCACGTCAAAGCGAGCCCTCCCGCGAGAAGTGCTCCCTCGGAACGCGCAGCTATCAACATTGGAGGGGAAGCAAACAGGATGATCATCGCAAAGATGCGCAACAACCCTTGTTGCTCCCGATCCAGCATGACCCAGCAACTGGCGAGCATCAGCAAAGCCAACGTCAGTCCAAGACTATTCTTTGCACCGAAGATTCCGGGAACGTAGAAATTTACAGCGACCGCCGCGAGGAAAACGAACATCAGAATCGCGATATACGCCCGTGCCCGCAGATCCTGCGCGAATAGTATCGCGGCAGCAGTTGAAATAGCGATTTGAGCAGCCGCTCGAGCTGACTGCCCGGGGTGCTCTGACCAGATCGTCGACATCGCTCCCAACAGAACGATAGTCCAGGGGATGACGTTCCAGGTGACGGCCTTCAAGAGACGGCGTGGATATATCGCGCTGTAAAGGCAGATCGCGCCAAGAAAAGCGATCGCAGGAAGGGTTGGCACCGCTTGGATGAAAACCAGCGAGAGCGCCGCCAGAAGCCATGCCCACCACGCGAGGTCAAATCGCGTCGACTGCTTGTAAGGAATGGGCTGTGCGCCGACAAACAGGGTCATAGCGCTATCTGATATCGAATACAGCGATAGCAGGCGACGTATTGGCTATAAGCCACAGCGACCGCCCGAAGAAGTGAATACGGTAGCTGGCGCCAGGCGGAGCCGAGGAGCAGTCGCCAAGTCAACGTCGTCCTCGAAGGGGAATAGTCAATCGCGCGATCTGTCATCGCACACTAGCCTCAAAATTTGAGAATCCTACCAGCCATAGCTGCCCCAGTAACCCGCGCCTCCATACGGTCCATAGCCGGCATAGAGCGACGAACACGTATACGCTCCGGTGGGACAGCCCCGAGAGCAGATTCTCCGGGAAAAGCAGCCCGAAGGCCCGCATTTCAAGACCGAGTGACAGGACGAGGAGTACTTGGCGCGCGGATAGCGATAATCAGAAGCAGAGGCCGACGCGTGCGAGATGCACAACGTCACAAGAACCAGAATGCCAGAACGAACAATACGACCAATCATGCTGTCCCCCTAATTATACCCCAGCTTACAAACTCCATAATTTAGTCACAAGCGCTATGATTACTCAGCATGCTCCGAGCATTTTTCCTTTGGCTGCAAGCCTTTGGTGCGCAGCGCGGCGCAGCCGGCCTCGTTGAAGTCATTGACCCGTTTCGAGGAGAAACAATGCACCGTTTTATCCTGATGGCATCCTTGGTCGTCTTTGGAACTCAAGCCGCATCAGCTCAAGGCACCGGGCAGTCGATGCAGTCCGGTCAGTCGGCTCCACGCCCGGCTCGGGAACCCTCGGCTACCGGCGGCATCGCGACCCAGCCCAGCAATAGTCCGTTCAGGGATCCCCTGACCCAGGGCGTGCCGCCGGCCCGTTCGGTCACCCCGTCGACGAACAGTGGCCAGACGAATGTGCCATTACGGACGAATTAGCGCGCTTTCTGCTCCCGATGTGAGGTCAGACATGCCCGCGGGAGGTCGCAAGATCTCTCAGAAATCGGCCGTGGCGGGATTGGGCGAAAGTCCGCTGCATTAAGGTTGCCCAATTAAACCGCACCTGCGGGTATCTACGTATCGCACATTAACTCCCATCCTTGGACGAAGACGGAGAGTCCTCCTGCGGTCAGATATGCAGGGGTTCACAGTGCTGACGATACTTATGATTTGGCTATTGCTGAACGTCCTGTTCGTGGTCTTGCGAATTCCCACGAGAGTCCCGCGAAAAATTCAGCCAACGAATGGCGTGTCGAGGACGCGATATTCGCGGCGAAGCAATTCTCCGCGGCATCGACCGATCAAACCCAAGTCGTGACACCCCAC
Source organism: Geoglossum cookeanum (assembly GCA_021527025.2). Lineage (NCBI taxonomy): Eukaryota > Fungi > Ascomycota > Geoglossomycetes > Geoglossales > Geoglossaceae > Geoglossum > Geoglossum cookeanum. Next base: position 8,881 of record JAJDFF020000551.1, on the reverse strand, counting down.
CACGAATATGCCCACCCGGGACCATTCACCGTCGAGCGGGATGCTGCTGTCGGCTTACGGATTCACTGTTTTATCGGACCGACTGGCTTTGGCTTCGCGGGGCTCGTCCCCCCAATGCATGACGGCAGCGCGCTTCCTTGCCTCGACGCTCCCCCGAATAACGGTCCCAAGAAAATAGCCGAATTGCAGGAAGATCTGCACCATCACGATCAGCCAAACAGCGCCACCAAAGGAGAGACGTTGTGCGAGCACAATAATAACAGTCGAGGTCAGAAAGATCGCGATCAGGCTTAACAACACCTTCATTCGAAATCTGAAGCCTACGAGGGCACCCAAAATGGTGATGCCGGCCGCCCAATAAGTCATCGCATTCCCCAATTAATTCTCGAAGCTTGCGTTCAGGCGGAAGCTCTAGGTGAATCAGCTGTTTAGGTAGCAACGCGCTCCGAATTATGACCAAAGGTTAATGAAATTGCGTCATATGCAGGAAAACATCGGAATGACCGGTTGATCATTTACCAACCAGCTTAAGTTTCACTTAAGCATGCCGGCTCCGCGGCCTGAACCCGGCGAAGTTCTGCCATCTCTGGGCTCGAACAGATCTCAACAATACAGTGATCGGCGCCCGATACCGTCAATTGGCGGCCGCTTCGGATTTAAAGTCCGACGCAAACGAAGATATTCGAAATTTTCGAACCGAGTTTGAACCTGAATGTAGGGAATCGCTACGAACACAAGTCACCCTATCACGGCGTTCGTGTTTACTCACGCCGTCTCTTCGCTTCGCACTTTACCATAAAACAGGAAGGTGTTTGTGCCCGAGCCGGATTCATTCGATGTAATACATACACACCAGATAGAAACCCAGCGGCGTACGACCATGAGCGAGCCCAACACGAATTCGGAAAATTCTTTGGATTTCACTCCGTTGCGACCTGTCGTCAAAGGTAGCAAGCTGCGACGGATCGCCGTTATCTCGACCTCGATGTTCTTGCTGGCGAATGTTGTAATTTGGATTGGATTTTTGGTTCTTTGCGTTGTGAATACTTTCGGATGGCTATTGAACCATTTGACTGCCTAGCAAATCCAAATCCTGGCAAAATCCTCGGCGACCTATCGGTCGAGTAAGATGGCGCGGCTAGTGCCGATATAATCGGGGCTCGGAATGTCGCAGCTTATGCACCCAATAGTCTTCGCGTTCTCAATATAAATTGCTCGAGCAATTTCTCTGCGATGAAGGCCGAGGTCTCTCGGCGAATGAAGAACGGACGGACGAAAGACGCTATATCGCGTGCCTTCACCGCTTCGATCACATTGAGCCACTGAATTCTTGAATCAATCGAATCGAAGTGCTGCAGCGCGATTTCACGCTCTCGCTCGCTGAGCGTCGCGATTTTTGACAATGCGATATCACTGTCCCGAAGCCTTTCCAGATCGTTCTTGGTATGGTTGCTGCTGAGCGAATTTTGCCGCACGACAGAAACGTAAGTCGGCGACGGCACGATCCGGAACACACTTCCGAGCGCCAGAGCTCTTGCGTAGAGGGCGAAGTCCTCGCCAAGCCGCAGACCTTCATCGTAACGAAGTTGATGGCGATCGAGAAACGAGCGGCGCATCATCGGCTTGAGGAAGCCGTATTCCTTTCTCGGTTGATGTCTTCGGCTGATATTTCCCATCACGAACTGCGAGAAATCAAGGGTCACCAGACCATCTTCACCGATCAGGCGCGGCAGCTTGAGGCTGGCATCGTCGTGCTGACCTTCCGGCAACTGGACAGGATCGTCGGCGACGAAATCAGCGTCACTCGCAGCTTCCAGAAGCGCAGCAAAGCGACCCGCACGGAAATAGTCGTCTCCATCCAGAATAGCGATCCAGGGAGCCTGTGATTGCTCCAACCCGACATTTCTTGCATGTGATGGCCCCATGTTGCGATCCAGGCGACAAAGGCGAACTCTGCCGGATGACAATGTCGCAAGTTCAGCAACGCGCTTCGCCGTGTCATCGGTCGATCCATCGTCGACAACGATGACCTGATGAACCTCAGGCTCGGACAATGCGGAACGAACCGCCTGCTCAATCGTGCCCGCAGCATTCCAGACCGCGATCAGGACATCGACACTGGCCAGGCCACGCGGCTGCATTCCCTCAGTCATTTGCTATCCCCAGCTCACCGTCATATTTCAGCGCCGATATGCCCGAACCCAATCAATCGAATAGACGGCTGGAAACAACGTCGCCGCGTTCGGACTGCCAGGCCAATTGCCACCGACCGCGAGATTCACGAGCATGTACATGGCCTTGTTCATGTCTGCCGGCGTCGCCTTGCTCGCAATCTGAACATCGTCGAAGAACCAGTTGATCGTGTCTTTCGTCCATTCGACCGAGTAGGTGTGGAAGTCCACCGACGTATCGGCCACATCGATCGTCTTCGTCTCCGAGGTATGCGATCCACCCACATTGCTATGCCAGGACACGTGCAGCTTTGATGGATTGTCGCCCAGAATTTCCAGAACATCGATTTCAGGCGGCCAGCCCCCCGCTGCGGGAAGGAGCCAGAATGCCGGCCACAGCCCTTTGCCGCGCGGTGTCTTTGCGCGAATTTCAAACACCCCATATTGCTGGGCAAACGACGCCTTGGTGGTCAGGAGCCCTGACGAATACTTGCGGCCCCACGACTGTTGCTGAGCTTCCTTGGCGAGAGGCGTCGCGACAATGTCGAGAACGCCCTCCCTGGTTCGAAACGGATTTAAATTGAGCGCGGCGTTCGACGTCCCCTTGAACAATAGATCCGTGTAGACCTGAAGCTCGCCATTGTTCACGAGCGTGCGGCTGTCCAGATGCGAGGGCCCATCGCCATATCCGAAATTGGTGCGCCAGGTCCCGGTCGGCTTGCCCGGCTTTTCCTGCGAGTCCCAACTCAGTTCGTTGAATTCGTCCGTGAACGTCGGGACAAGCCCCGAACGATCCAGCTGGATCTGGACTGCAGCCAGGACCGCCTTGTCTGCCTGAGCGATCCAGATGCGCTGGTTGTCGCCGAGATCGAGCATGAGATCCGGACCTACCTGCTGTGATCGGGATCGAATATCCTCAAGACTTGTCACCCCGAATCCGGTGAGCCGAATCCGCTGCCCTGCTTTTGGATCGAACTTGTCGATAGTCCGGTCTTTCTCGCCTTTTACGACGAGAAAAATATGGTCCTTCGCAAGGCTCGATATGACATCGCCGCGCGGAAGCGACGCAGGATCTGCCTCGGCCGTGCTGGCCGTTCCCGGCCCACAGACCAGAAGAACAACCGTAATCGCGGCGCATGGAAAAACTGGATTTCTACAAGAGCGCCTAATTGAACTAGTTCGACAATGCTTCGGCATGAACCACATCGCTTACAATACCGGTACGGGAGACGGCGGCAGCCGCAAATGCACGATAAGCCTGTGCGGGCGAGAAATGGTTGGAGATGGCATCAATGGCGAGAGCTCCCAACCCGCGGCGCCGCTCTTCGTCGCCAAGGAGTTCGGCCACAGCTCGGGAAAACTCATCTGCATCATCCTGCATTGTCACACAGCCCGCAAGGAGATCGGACACGCCCTGCAGGGTCGCCGATGTCACCACCATGGCCTTGCCCATCGATAGCCCTTCGATCAGCTTGATCTTGAGCCCCGACCCCGTGCGCAACGGCGAGATCACGACACCCGCCTGCGCGTAGAGATCGCCCAGATCCGCGACCACGTTCAGCAAACGGACATGAGGGGGCGCGCCAACAATGACATTGCAGACCGTGCCGGCCACATGCAGGACCGCTGTGGGGCGATGCGCATGGATGGATGGCCAACAGGCTTCCAGGAACCAGCGCAGACCATCGACATTCGGCGCGGCTGAGCTTCCGACGAAGAGAACCATATCATCTCGCCCCGGCTGAGCCGCTGTAACCGGCACGGCGGCCATCGGCGCTAGCACGACGTCGTGCGCGGGCAACAGCTTCCGGAGCACTGCTGCTTCTTCGGCCTGAATGGCGACGATCGTGTCGGCGCCTGCAAGCATTCTGACTTCATCGTCCAAGGGAAGCGCGACCACGGAATCGCTGGCATTCACAGCCGCGAATTGCGACGAGCGGCTGGAGAACAGGTCATGCATCACGACAAGCGTTTTGGCTTCCGGTCTCAACACATAGGGGAATGCCTGCGTGAGAAAGCAGTAGTCGGCGATCTGGATGTCGCCGATCGCCGGCGCATGCCTGGCGACGAACAACTGATCCGCACGTGTCAACGGCTGTGCAATCGCAAACGGAGCCGGCCGTGACAGCGAACGTGACGAGAGACCGGATTTGCGAAGGATGCGATCGAGCAAGCCTAGCGCACCATTGAAGGCCACGCTCGGGCTCAGTCCGATCATGTAATTGCCGAAGCGAAACGTCCCGCGAATACGAATGGTCTTGAAGATCGCCATGTCGCCGGACAATTTCAGGAACGGCCAGCGGCCCATGGTGCTGGGGGACGGCGACAGAAAATGAACGTCGACGCCACGCTCGGCAAGGAATTGCACGAGATCCAGGAGATATCGCGAGCTTCCGTTGACCCGCCCGACAATGCGCTGGCGTGTCAGCAGACAGACTTGCTGTCTGTCGCCTGGACCCGGTCGCTTAGTGCCACGGAGCAGCCGTGCGAGACGATCCCGGATCGGAAATCGCAGCAGCAGTGCCGCGGCCGGATTGGCAAGCGCTACATTCATCGCCGTTCCGTATTGTCTCGCCTTGATCGCCCCGACCAGATCCTCGAACGCAATGGCCCGGCGGATGGACGTCATCCGATGCTGGAACACCGGCGCCAGATCTCCCTGGTCCAGTTTCAGGCGATCGCCCCAGTCCTGATCCGCCTGCTCGATGCTTTTCAGGTTTTTGCGATCAAGACGATGAGAAATGGAATTCGCGTGGCGCCGGTAAAAATACCCGATCTCCGGAAATATCCAGAAGCGCGCACCGCCAATAAGAAGCTGCAGGATGAAATTATAGTCTTCGGCGATGCGCAGCCGTTCGTCATATTTCACATTCAGGCGGACGATGCTGGAGGCCCTGATCAGGGGCTTGAGATATCCCAATGCAGGACCACGGCCATAAAAATGATTGGCGGCGATATAGTCGGCTGCTGTCAGCCAGCGCGATGACCCGCTCCAGTGGCCAGTCAACAGCGGCTGAGGAACTGTCCGCGCTTCGGATTCAAACAGGAGGAGGTCGTCGGCCACGATATCGGCGCCGGTTCGCCCCCCCTCCTCCATCATGCGGCACAGACGCTCCGGATGCAGCAGATCGTCACCATCCACGATCGCAATCCACTCACCGCGCGCCACATCGAGCGCACGGTTACGGGCTTTTGCGGGACCCCCATTCTCCGCGCTCTCCAAGAGGCGGATCCGGCTGTCTTGCTGCATCAGGCTTTTGACGATGGCCGGGCTGGAATCCGTCGATGCATCATCCGAGACGATAATTTCGATATTCGCAATGCTCTGACGACATGCCGACCGGATCGCGTCCGCGATAAACTTCTCGCCATTGAAGTTGGCGATGACGACGCTGACTGCAATCTCAGGACCGGGCATGACGCTCGCCAGATTCGTCGCCTGACCTTTCGAGCGATGCCGATCCGGCAATCAGCTCTGCACGATCCGGCTGGGCGGCCACCTTCTGCACGAAGCGATAGGCAATCTCTTTCCAGAATCCCAGAGAGAATCCGAAGTGCATGATCATGGCGGCCACGCCGGCCAACGCCGCGCATGGCGACCTGTCGCGATAGCCAAGCATGATGCCATAAGCGAGGCATGGAATGGCCCACGCTGCCGCGGGCACCAAAGCGAGCAGCGTCACAGGTGACAGCAACGCCAGGGATACCGCCGGCGCAACAAGAATGGGAATAAGCTGACGAATTCTCGGCGTCGTATGATGCTTGCGCATGTTCATCGCGCGCCCGCGCCCGAAATTCAGATACTGCTTCAGGAGTGATAGCGGCGTCTTGCGTGGGAAATATATGATCGATGCCGCTCCGCACAGATAGATCCGATATCCGGCCGCGGACAAACGGACGTCGAGCTCGGCGTCCTCGTTGTGGGAGAAATTCTCGTCATATCCACCCACCGCGCGAAAGGCTGCAACGGTCATCAATGCATGGTGACCGTGATCCACGAAGTCTCCCTGCGCCGCCATACGATGCGCAGCCCCACCATTTCCCAGTCGGGAATTCTGTGCAACCGCGGCGGCACGCTGGAAACACGTGGCTCCCTCGGCCACCATGCCGACGACAACGGAATCAGCGCCCGTGTCATGATGGGCTTCGACCAACTTCGAACAGAACCTGGGCGGGTAACCGGAATGCGCATCGACGCGCACGAAAGCGTCGGCCAGATCGCCATATATCTCTACAGCCCTGTTGACGCCGCTGCTCTGGATTTTCCTCGGGTTGTCCAACAGGGCGATACGTGGGTCGCGTTGCGCGCAGGACTGCACAATTTTCACGGTCGCATCTGTGCTTCCGCCATCTGCAACAACGATCTTCCTGACCAGATCGGCAGGCTCGTTCATGAAGTGCGCGAGCGTTCCGGCGATATAGTCCTGCTCGTTGAGGCAGGGAATGACAACGATGACTGATCCGGTCATGGGCGCACTTTCACTTGTCCGGATTGGACCACATGAGGGGCGCTTCCGTCGCTCGTCCTCAGGCCGCCAAGGGTCTCGACCAAGGCACGGCAATCGTCTCGCGTGTCGACGAGATCCCGGATCGGTATCTGACCGAGCGCATCCGTCATCTCCAGATATTGCGCGGGCGTCAGGCCCCTCAGGATTTCGCCAAGGACATTCTCGGGTTCATCGCTCAGGATCATTCCCGCGGATCGGCTGCCCAGCCATCGCCCCGTCTCGACTCCTGCGAGCGCAATGGGGACAGCTCCGAAGAACGAACTCTCATAGATACGATTGGGAAGCAGCCACGTAGAATTCTGGCCTTCCTCGAAATAGTCGATCGCCCAGCTGAAATGCACGTCGGCATAGAGCGACCGAAGGTCTTCAAAACGATACTCACCGAGATATGTCAGATGTGGCGATGCATTCACGCGTGCCGCAAAATCCGGAAACTCCTTGGGAGACGGACGCCCAGCCAGGCGAATTTGCACCCGCCCGTCGGATGATCGAGCGAGATCACTCAGAATGTCGAAGCTGCGACGACAACGCAGCATTCCGAACCACCCGATGATCCAGGGTGCGCCCTCCTCGCCGCGCGAAACCGGCGGCCGTGCGATCCCGGCATCGAGCGCGAGAATCTTGTTCTCGAGTAATTTGATCGGCTTGTTGAACCGCCGCTTGCCGAAATACTCGGTCACAAATCTGGGTGAGCTCGTCAGCAGGAGATCGACGTGCTTCACGAGCTGTGTCTCGATCAAGCGTAACAGCGCTCCATGCGGCTTGTCCGATAGCAGCAGGCGATGAATATCCAGGCATTCGAACGCGATCCCGGCACCGCGGGCGTATCGCCGCGCAGCGCTCACGGCAACAGCCAGCATCTCGAGATTGCGCGCGATGATCACATCGCTGTCCGCCAACAGATGAGCAAAGCGCTTCATACGCAGCAGAACAGCCCCGACCGAGACGACACGCGCCAGAAACGCTCCGTCGCTCGTCCGGCCGAGATCGATGGTAGGACATCCCTCAACGTCGGTCAGAGCGCGTGCGTGGCGCCGAAAGCCGATCAGGATCACTTCGCTTGAGCCAGCCCTGAGCATCCGAACGCGTCGATGAACGCTGGGATCGGAAAGGTCGTGGACAAAATAAACGATCTTCAGGGCGCATCTCCGGAGACTGATCGCATAGCACGACGCCGGCCCGAACCAGTCGGGGCACACAATATGTGCCGGCCAAAGGTAGCCCAGAACGATTCAAGCGTAACAGAATTAGCCCATTAAGGGTAACGACAGCAGGGTTTTGAATCTCCAGGGTCTTGGACCTCAGAGCGGCCGCGCCGTCAGCGCATTCTCGTAAATCCGATCCAGACGATCAACCGTATTCGACCACGGAAACCGAATGGCTGTCTGCAGGGCCTCCGCTCCCATACGCAGCCTCAAATCCCTGTCCAGAAGCAATTCCCGCATGGCAGCATGCAGCCCTTCCCGATCGCCCTTCTCGACCAGCAGGCCGTTCTCGCGATCTTTGACGAGTTCCGGAATGCCACCTGAGCGGTTGGCGATTACAGGCAATCCCGCTGCAAAGGCTTCGAGGATGACAAGACCAAACGTCTCCTGAAACATTGACGGCAACACGAATACGTCCGCCGCAGCGTAGTAGGACCCGATGTCGGAGGGGGAGACGATACCGAGCAGGAAGGCGCGACGTTTTTCGACTGCGACCTCCAGCGTAGTGCGCACCTCGACCTCGGTCGGATCGATCGATGCCGCTCCCGTCACCTGATCGACCCAAAGTTTGCTACCTCCTGCAATGGCCAGGCAGGCTCCGACATGATCCGCGGAGAGCCTTGCAAAAGCATCGGCCAAATAATCGACACCCTTTTCGCGTCTGAAAGCACCGGCAAACAGAAACAGCACATCGTCGTCCGCCAATCCGAGCTGTTGCCGTATACGGCTCCGATCAGCATTTCTCCCGGGCGAAGAGACCGTCCCAGGATCGACCCCGCTCTGATTTATAACGATCCTGTCCGGAAGCGCATTCGCGCCAGCAGCTGCCTGGGTCAGGCGCAATCGCCGTGCAACAAATTCACTGACGGCTATCTGCGCGTTGGCCTTTCCAACATCCGCCCAATATCCCGATGCTTCATCAGCCAACCGATCGTCAGCGAGATTTCCCAGTGGATCGTTGTGAAAGTGCATGACTTTGGGCGTTCGGGTAAAAAAC
>JAJDFF020000550.1:0-15067 GCA_021527025.2 Geoglossum cookeanum | reverse complement strand
GGAGAAAAGGAACCTTGGTAAAAAAAAAAATAAATCTAAAAAAAAAACAAAACAAAAAAAAAAAAAAAAAAAAAAAACCCCCCCTCCCCTCCTCCCCCCCCCCCCCAAAAAAAAAAAGGACAGGAACTTTTAATTTATTTATTTTCGTAGTGAACTTTTTGCCATACACTTGCTTAAAGAAGGGCCCACACCCACACACACACACACACATACACATATACACACGTCGAACTTATATCTTGGCGCGAAAAAAGGAGGGTTATATATATATATAGAGAGAGAGAGTCCTATGTGTGTGCAAGATTTAGGATACAACGCGCGAATTTGGCTGCTGCTGGCTCTGTGTACGGCGATCGGATCTGGGATTGGGTTATTTATGTATGTATGTGATCCTGGGGGGGGGGGCGGAAGTGGGCAATATAGTAGTAGTAGTAGTTTTTTTTTTTTTTTTTGTAAGTAAAATGGTGGTGGTTTATATATATATATATTTTTTTTTGTAAGTAAAATGGTGGTGGTATATATATATATATTTTTTTTTTTGTAAGTAAAATGGTGGTGGTTTATATATATATATATTTTTTTTCCAGAAGAAAGTATACGACATTTTCTTTGGAAAAAGTTGGATTAATAGAAAAAAAAAAAAAAAAAAAAAATGCCAACTGCGGTAAAAACAGACCAGAGTATATGGACCTATCCTCCAAATTGCAGCCTCCACCAAAATCTCCCCAATTTCAATCCCTTACCCACCCCTTTCATGCACCCTATTCCTCTCCTGCTGAACCTTCCAAAACCCTTCCCATTTCTCCGATGCAATTCCATCCGTTTCCTCAACTTCTCTATCAAACCCTTCTTTTCTTCTTTCCTACTGTTTCCTTTATTCTGCTCTCCTGCGACATATCGACCCAGCGGCTTTCACAGCTCCCATAATCATGTCTGGTGGCATATCTCCGCTACTTCTATCCTCACTCCTTTCTTCCGCATCCCTAGTATTTCCCGTCAATTCCATTCTACATCCCCAACTCCCCACAACTCCCTAATTCCAAAACCGGCAAGCAGCTTCGATTCGCGACTTAACAACTAGGTCACGCAAGGGTTGGAACTCTGCTGCGAGGTAGACCTGGGGGATGATCCAGCATCGAAGCTCCTCAGAAGCATCGATACGGGAGGGGAGGCGCATGGACTCTAGTTGCTGAACACCTTGCCGTGGTATTCATAGCTTCGGTGTGGCCGGTTCAGGGGAGCCTGGATCGAGAAAGGCCGACGTGCATACCCGCCGGACGAGGGGACCAAGCGTCGCAAGGTGCTAGTATGTGTCGAAGGAAGGGAGAAAGAAAGATGGAAAACGGCGAGTCGTGGGTAGGTGCACAATCTTTATATCTTGCCATGCACACACATCTTGCCTAATGCAGAACTCTCCGTTTCCTGATGCGGGCTTGCCACTGGTGGGAAACATACAGAGGCAGCAGCCCAAAGCCTTGACCCACCTTACCTAAGCAAAGCCTCGCTAGGGTGTCAAGACTTTCGGCCGCTTCCTCTGTATTCCGCACACATTGGGAGGAATAAGAGAGGAGAAGTTGGAAGTGTGGTTTCGTGGTGTAGTGGTTATCACATTCCCTTTACACTAGTTTTGCCAACGGTGCGCGGGAAAGGTCGCCGGTTCGATCCCGGCCGAAATCAATTTTGATGTACAGTGGAATCGTGCTGCAAGAATATGGTCGGGGCAATGGGCCTGCGTATTCATATTCTTATAGCGCGAGATTCTTGCAGCGCGACTCGACTGTATATATATATATATATGTTTTTTTTTTGTGGGGAGGTGGAAGAGTATGGGTATTTATTTATTTGAGGAAAGGCGGGAATGGAATGTTTTTTGTTTTTGTTTTTGATGATTTGATATTTTCGATTTTTTGTTTGGAGGAGAATAAGAAGGAGGAGGGATTTTTGTCTGCATTATACGGGCTGTGGAGTTTCATGCCTTGAGGTAGATGTGGTTTGTAATGCCCGGGACGATGGAGTGAGAACACCTCTTCTGTCCTTGTACGCAGACCCGGAGAGGCCACCCGCCGCGCCACTGTTGAACATGGAACGTCGATGATCCGAAGGGCTCAGCCAGTGAGTGCGCGTGCGCGGCTGAGTGGCGCGGTGCTGCGCTGGCCCGTTTTGGCGGGGAGGGGAGGAGGGGAGGCCCTTCTTCGCTTTGCTTGTGGCTAAGGGCCCTATGAATAGATTGTATTTGCTGTTAAATTCCTCGTTTTATTTCATTTTGTGTTTTGCTTTTATTCATGCGGGTTCAGGCTTGGGATGCATAGGCGGATTGTGGTTGGCTGGTTGGCTGGTTGGCTGGTCGGTTGGTGGCACTAGACAGGGCGACGTTCTGTTTCCTCTGGGCGTCGAGACGGGATGGGACGGTTCCGTGGGGTTTTGGGTTTGGGCTTGGGTGGTTTGGGGGAGGGGGTTACTCACGTTACTTACTCATTCACCGCTGAGATGATGCTGCTGGTTGTGATGGATGATGATGATGATGGTGGTGGGTGGACGATGACGGATGACAATGGCGTGAAGAGAGTACGTACGTACATTACATGTTCCACAGTACAAGCACGAAGTACATCTAACACGGAGTACTACTACTGCCCAGCCCCAGCCCAGGGCTTAGTCAACGTGTGTGAGAGAGAGAGAGGGCGACCACCCGCCCGAAATACGATTCCTGCAGACAACAACACAGCCTCGCTCTTGGCGTGGATGTGGCTCTTCCCTCGCAACCCTCGCGTCCGATTCAGCTACAACTCTATCTGCCGCACCAGTCTTGGCCCTCAGCTTCTCCAATACATAAGGAGCGTCTGCCCTCTGCCGGCTGGGGAGCTATTCTCGACTGCATTCGCGTCCATCTGCTATTTACGACCACGACGTGTTTCGGTTTGCAAAGCTGCTGTGAGGCATATATCGAGCGATTGTTATTTGTTTTTGCCGAGCAGTGAACGGGCGGGATCTCCATTCGAATATCGAGGAGACTTTTATCGCTGGTTGTGACAATGGGCAAAGCAGGGAGATTCGCGTGTATAATCACGCCGTTGCTTCTGACGCTTGCGTCGTTAATATGCATCGTTCTTGTTGGGTTAGGCGGTACGAATAGGAAGATAGCCGCGCTCGATTCGCTCTACTTCTTCAAGGTAGGCTTCTGTCTCACCATTATCATCATCGCCTTATCGACGGGTAACTGATCTGTTGCTGCTTAGGCCGACACGAGCAACTTCTCTAGCTCGCATCTCGACCTGATTCCCGGCACATCCCTCGATGACGACCTCCTGAAAACTGGCCTCGGAGACGTTGCCGAAAATATAAACCTCAAAGACTTCTACACCGTCTCCCTCTGGAACTACTGCAGCGGCACCAAAAACCCCAAAACCCATGCTCTTACCTTCGACTACTGTGGGAAGCCACAGGCCTCGTACTGGTTTAATCCGCTCAAGGTCTGGGGACTCAATGAGACGGATGGCGCGGGGACAGCGGGCAAGTTCCCGAAGCAGGTTAAATCAGCTATGAAGACCTATCAGACTGTGGCAAGGTGGATGTTTGTGGCGTATGTGTCAGCATTTGTGGCTACATTGGTAGAGTTTATCATCGGAATTTTCGCGGTACTGAGTCGGTGGGGAAGTTTCTTTACGACCATCATCTCATGCGTAAGCCCTTCCAATGCATCAGAAGCCGGAAATGATACTAGGTAGATCTAACACACACCTACAGGTATCATCAGTCCTCATCCTCCTCGCCTCCATAACCTCCACAGCACTCTACGCCGCCCTAGCCGGCTCCTTTAACTCTGCCCTCAAATCCTTTGGTATTCGTGGCTCCCTCGGCAGACCCATGCTCTCCGCCACCTGGCTCGCCGTCGCCTTCTCATGGGGCGCCGGCCTCTTCTGGCTCTTCAGCACGTGCTGCTGCAGCGGAAAGGGCACCAAGCGCGTCAAGGTCGAAAAAGCCCCATACACATATGAACGCGTTGCAAGCCCATACCTCGGTCAGAGCGGAAACCAACAATCAGGTGTCAAGATGCAAGATTTAGGGCATAAGGAGGGGAAGCGTGGCGGAGAGGCTTACGAGCCATTCAGACACGCCGTTGCCTAGGCGTTTTGAGCGCCGCATATATTTCTCATTTTAGGTCTTGGGGAAGGGACTCCGCGTATCTATGAAGCGTATCATGTATCCTTTTTTTTTTTTTTGGGCGGGGGGAGGGTACACCCTAACCCTACCATTTCCAGCACCCTCTTCGGAGGGCAGATAAGTGAGGTAACGTATGCAAAAGACAGAAGATCGGGAATCCCACTCTCCACCCTCTAGGCGTTTTTTCCCTTTCTCGGCGTTTTTTTTTTGTGTATTTTCTTCCACTTTATTTTATGTCTATACGCTTTCCATTCCCCTTCATCACCATATTAACGTAATACCCCTCACGAATGAAAGAAAAATGAAAGTATGAAAAAAAAAAATACAAACGTGAATCGAAACTTTTGTCTGCGGCCCCCTTCCCCCCCTTTTTTTTTTGTGGTTTGGTTTGGTTTGGTTTGGTCTTTTAGAGCGAAAAGTAAACGGGAATGGAGGATTGAGCACTTTGGAGACACAGGCATGTGTATATATATATGTTCATGTCTTTGCAAGTTTCTAATAGGGAAATAAAACATGTCTACCTACCTTGATATAAAGAGTGTTAACTACCTCATCAACGCATTGAAGTCAAGGACTTTATGGCAGGCCCTGCTCCCGTGGATATCCTCATGGTAGAGTGCAAGAGACCTCTGCCAAATATCACCCAATGGCACTTTAACAAATTGGCAAACTCACAATTGGACTATCGGCTAACTGAGATGCCGAATTCAAGTAGTTTCATCTTTGGAGCTGCAGCAATTGGAAGACTAGTCAGGTTCTATGAAAAGTTTGAGGGGCGAGACCCGGTACTGCTTTATAACAGAATGTATAACATTTTGACCAATGCTAAAGACGTCGAGTTCTGGCTGGAATATATGAAGTGGACCGGACCTCGCCAATGATCTGTATTCTGCTTCCTCTATAAGCTATTGTCGTCCTTGCCGAAGGGAATCATATCACATCTGTTTGTCGCTGCTGCTAACCTAGAGTGTCGCAGTTTTTGCCAACGGCTGGTGTTCTGGTCTCTTGTCTAGGAGGCACGCGGGGTACCGGGGAAATCGGGCACCTTTATATCATAATAAGAGTTTGTTATCTTAAAGTTGGGGTGTCTTGCCTATGCATCTGCTAGATCTAGTTAGCTTTCTTTCGGCCGGGAGGCCATTCCCGCGAGTAGGGGTAGCTGGCTGCGCAGCGGCTGGTCGAACTGGAAGACGTTACCCGAAATCATTCAGGAGAAATATGAACTACCAAGTCATGGAATAGAATGTGCTTCGCCTCTTAAAAAGCCAATCTAACTAACCTTGCCCCTTTATCCTCGCCAAGTCTGTGGGTTCTGCGGCGACAGCCTGGCTTCGTCAAAGGAGAACAGATACTGTGGAGCAAAGTTCGTAGCTGGTTGGTAGAATATCAATTATGTAACATATATAGGAGAATGAGCGAGCGCAGCTCCGAGCTCAGAACTCCGCTCCACAGTACTTATTCCCCTTATCTTGAGAAAAGTTATTATAAGTAAACTCAGGAAACTTCTGAAATGAAAGAGATGATGTCTTAGTATTTAGGCCCCTCTTTGCCTAGGGAACTTAGCACTCTCTCCGCTATTACTTTGTGTTTCCGGAGGAGTCTTGCCAAAATCTCGGGGTGTGCCGCTCTCCTTACTTGGCTTTCTTCATGCCAGGATAATACGTTGCACCGTTTGGTTACCTCTTCCACACTCGCATTTAGGCTGATATGATCAAAGACAGAATTAAAAATCCAAGTAATCGAGGCCTGAAAGAGCTGTCAGTTCCACATCACCCCCTGCCTGGAGGCTATGATTTCACCAATTTAGGCTTTTTTGCAATGTCTACATTCCTGTCCTTTCGACCCCATAGCAATATCCGGCCGAGAGAGGTGACAATGGCCAAATCTTTGACCTGCGACAGGCAGGCGCGATTTCGTAGGGCGGTGTTTGGGCCATGGCATGTTGCAAAGTTCAGATCCAAAATATTCTCATCGGCAGCTAGGTTGTACTTTTCATCTGGTTCAATCTACTGACCGATAAGCTCGGGGTAGTCCGAACCCGAGGGCCAGAAAAGCAAGCCGGTGACCTGGCCGTGTTCCTGATATTCCGCTCCTGTTGATGTAACAGACGCTTGGACACTATCATAGTGCTTGTTTAATGTAATTTGGGACCCAAACTCGCCATGAATACCAA
This sequence comes from Geoglossum cookeanum, assembly GCA_021527025.2. Classification (NCBI taxonomy): domain Eukaryota; kingdom Fungi; phylum Ascomycota; class Geoglossomycetes; order Geoglossales; family Geoglossaceae; genus Geoglossum; species Geoglossum cookeanum. The sequence continues at coordinate 8,733 of JAJDFF020000550.1, read as the reverse complement.
CCCGAACAGTATAACCCCCCCCGGAATTGGTGAAAGAAGTCTCTTCTAGAGTAGAGTCAAGCGAACTGGGTCTGCAGAATATACCCGTGTCAGTGAAGAATCCAAGGCACGCCAAGCTTTTGTTTGGGCCCTACACCTGGCTATTAAAATCTGTATTATTCCGTAGTGTGATGGTGCGGCATACATACCACAAAACAGCCACAGAAGCCCACGATATTCCCATGATGTGCCGCAGTATACTTGAGACTTACCCCTTCCAGATTAGGCTCCGAAACCCTGGGGACTTCCCAGGAAAGACACAGGTTCTTTGTAGATTAGTTGTCAACTATATGGTTATTAGCATTGTATATCTGTTTAAGGTATAGGAGAGTATATTACCTTCAACTTATTCACGACTGGCCCAACTTGGCAGGTTTCTACAATAGTTATAGATTCTCCAATCCCATTCAGAAAGAAACTCAAGGTTACCCCCTTACACATTCCCCATATTTCACTTTCACCATTGGCATAATCAAAACGCATGCCTGTTATCCTGACAGAAGGTCCTTTTGTAAAGATTGTGATAATTTGTAACCCGGGCTTCCCAAACATGACATGTGATGCAGGGACAAAATGCTGCTGGTACGATTGAAGTGCAGCTATGTTGATAAAGGGGATCGCTGAAGGTAGCATCCTGCTCCAACAAAGACTTATGAAGTTCAAGCTATGCTCGATGGCAAATGACGCAGAAATGCTCATAATTCTCATACCCTGTAGCATGGTTATCGATTATTATTAATTGCAAGGGATTCGGTTGGGGGGAAACTTATGTCCAGACCTACCACGAGACCGCACAAATGCCGTAACGGAATCTGGGTGAAAATATAGTCATCGGTCATCAGTAACCCCGTACCCTGGCATAGAGGCCGGGCTTCCAGTGTTATAGCTTCAAACCCCTCACTGCTAAATAGCATCTGCATTGAGAGATCGGCCTGCGACTTGCTATTACAGCCCATCCACGAATCTTTCTTATCATCCACATAGCCAAGACAAGCGGAATCGCCATTTCCAAACACAAATCGCACTCCCGATATGAATCTTCGGTTTCCAATCACAATGGAAGTGACTTCCAAGCCACTGTTTAGAGTAGTGAATAAATCGTCGAAACCCCCTTCCATGGACATTCCTCCAGAATAATCACTGTATAGCTCCCAACAGGTGGCGTGGAATGGAAAACAGGAATCTTCTTCGTCTTGTTGGCTACTCTTGAATTTGAAATGTCGTTGTATGCCTTCAATTGGGAAATTGAAGGGATAAACATGACTATCCACGAACCCGACTTCCGTCAGAACAATACATCGATCGATTTTAGAAACTGGGAGCATCGTTAGTTAGACATGTGTTTGAAATACTTGAGCTATCACTTACCTGCACGAACGGCTTTACACCAGAGAGGAAAGTCTTTGCTGTTTAATGGAGCAAGAATAACTCCACAAATGGAGCAATAGAAATGGCGGGGACCCATTAGCTTGTCACTCTAATGTAATGCTGTTATGCACCATGTAAAGTCTGGGAGGGGAAGTAAAGCGCGCCACCAAATTAATGAGAACGGTGATAGAAGAAACGGACAGTTGCAAAGGGCCTGCGATGGCTAACAGGTATGATGACCTCCGACCCAACGAAACCAGGATTAGACTTTGCTAATTCGTTCAACCTTACCATTAAAGGAACTATTATGCACTCGCTGACCAATTAGTGCGTGCGAAAATCCCACTACGAGTCCGCGGAGATTCTTGGTGAAGGATAAGGGCATACCAAAGGTAAGGCAAATAGGCGTGAGCCGGAGAGGTGCACGTTGTAGACATGTTATCGTCAGTATTGGCGTTCCTAACTGGCCAAGCTGAAACGGGGCTAGCGTGTCCTATTTTGAATTGAAGGCATTCTGGTACCATGGTGTTGATCTTGACAATATCTAAATTGTTAGGGGGATAATAGGCGAGGCCCCCCATATGATCCACATAGGGCTCTTCAAATCGGTATACATGAGAGCTAATGCGTGGGCTGCTGTAATTTGGGTTGGCCCTCTTGAACTCCCTTGCATCAATCATGACCCGGCCTTCCATATAAACTCTGTTGAGCTTCTTGTTTTGTTTGGTAAATGGACGGTTTTTTAAGCCGTCGGCCTTCGTATATAGATTTACAAGTTGCCGTGACAGCAGCAGACAACAGACCGTCGCCGTCGTTCGAGTGGAACGAAGGTTAGTTATTATTCTTATTGTTGTAAACCCCCCCCCTTTTTTTTTTTGGTTTTATTTTAATATTTTTTTTGAATTTATTGTGTGGGTGAGGTAGATGGGTTTAGTTATGCGATATGTGCTGGGTTTCTGCCTCTTCCGGGTTCTACCTACATGATTAAATGGGTAAAGGGGCTTAATTTAGCCTTGCTTACGGCCAGGAACCACAAACCCATGCCCTTGATTAGCGCGGCTGGTCCAGCCGTTCAGGCTTCTCCGAACTCCCAACGTTCGTCTCTGGGGCCCACTACTGCCCGTAGCTTGTACCTGTGCTGCAGTCGTCGTATGCAGACTCTTCGCTGGCTGGACATCGCTCCTTCCTACAGGTTCTCTAGACTTCTTTCCCAACGGGCTTTTAGGCTTGATCCCTTTTCTGTGCGCATTCTCGGAGGGCGGGCTGGAGAGGAAGGCGTAGGGATTGTGCTCCTGTCCAAGTTGTGGGGAGGTGGGTTGGAGGGGAGTGTATGGGAGGGGAGCAGCTCGAGGGCGGTGGTTTGCTAGAGGTGGGGGGATGGCTGGCTGTGGAAGCTGATGCATGGAGGCTGTCCGTTGGGTTGAGAAACTAGTCTTCTCTGATGGCCTAATTTTCGTATTCGGCGGGGATTGTGGAGGCTCAAACCGATTCCCAGCGCGCAGATCCTTCTTATCACTGACGGTTTTGGGGAAGAAGCCCCTTAGGCTAGGCTGATCTCCCGATCGTTTGATAGCCTTCGCGCTCGCCACCTTGAGAGGTAGGCCTTGTGTCATATGGTCAACCACTTGTGAGGGTTTTCTCCGTTTCCCCGCCTGATCATATTCTTCACCTGCGGCGCTACCTTGCTTTCCCTTATCCAAATCCTGCAGGTACAACCCGGCGCTCACAAAACTCGCCGTCATTGTGGTTGAAACTATAGAAAAACTTGTTGAACGTTGCATAGTGGTTGTGGAGGTGGCTATGTGAGGGGCGGAGGCCAGCGTTCGGGTCAAATCCGTCAATGGCTGTGGCATATCGTTGCGGAGACGCCGGCGTTTTGAGGCTCGCTCCCCGAAACCACTGCCCACTTCCCAATTCTCCCCCTCTTCTTTTTTAATTTCATTATCCTCTCCTGTAGTGGGCCAGAGATTATCTTCTAGGGTTTCCATATCACCGAGAGAATCCATAATGCTTGCTTCTGATGGGCAATCGCGATTCAGTATCCGCGCTATAGACTGCGTTAGGCTATAACTGAAAGAAGGGCCCTTCTTCTCAATGTGTGGTGTTAGAGCTTTGTGCGATAAGAATTCTGAGGGCGTTGTTTGTTCTGTGGGGTGTTAGCATGATAGTTGTGCAGGCAGGTACGATATCAAACCTTTCTGCGAGTTCTTCATGGGACAGCTCATATACAACAAAGCCATTGCCCTTGTCATGGCCACATACAAAAGTCTCCTCTCCTCATCCGTGTCTTCCGACCTCGAGTGAGGAATAGAGCCGTGATAAGCAGCAGGTATGAAAACAACGGGCCACTCGAGACCTTTGGCTGCATGGATAGTGGAAATTGTGACTTGGTCTCTGGATTCCTCGCTGTCACCCTTCGCCTCTGATGAGAGTGCAACATTCGCTAGGAACCTTGAAAGGGAATCGGATATTGATGAGGATTTCCTTTGGTCTAGGCCTTCGATCTCAGGAAGTGCTTCTTCCTCTCCGTCTTCGTTTGAAGCGGTTCCTGAGAAATCAGAGGCTTGAGCAACGAGTTCTTCAATATTCGCCCAACGGGCCTCATGGTCTTCCGGGTGGCTCTTTTCTAGGTACTCCTTAAAGTTAAGCTTCTTCATCAAGAACTCCACGAGCTGAACTAAAGAGGGTTGGGCTTCATTTGACTCAAGTAGCCTTTTCCGCGCGGAGAGGATTATGTTGACAAAGACAGCAAGACCCTGCTCAGTAGGTATTGAGGTTTTCGTATTTAGCTTGATATTTCCCTGAACTTTGTTCTTCACGAGGCTCCAAAGCGTCGTCTTATGGGTTTCGGCTTCTTCCAATAGAGCTTTCACAGTTGTGTCGCCGATCTTTCGAGGGGGGACGTTAATAATGCGAGCTAGAGCGTCGCTGTTATGCGGCTGACTGATAACCCGAAGGTAATCCAAAACAGTTTTCACTTCGAAACGGTCAAAGAATTTATGCCCACCAACCATTCGATAGGGAATTCCGGATTTTCCTAGAGCCGACTCGATATGTCGAGATAGAAATGCTGACCTTATTAATATGGCAATGTCACTGAGAGTAACGAGATTGCCGGTCAAGGCAATAGCACGCTTGATCTCAAAAACGATCCATAGTGCCTCTATGCCTGCCGAAGGCAATTTGCGTAGGACTGGCCTAGTGCCTACGCAGTGAGTGGGTAAGAGTGCCTTTGCTGGTCGAGACTCATCCTGTTGTATCACTTCAAGAGCGGCAAGGAGGATTGCGCCTGACGACCTATAGTTCTCCTCAAGAACGACAACAAGTGTATCTGGGTATTGTGTCCGCATTCGTTTGAGGTTCTTGATCTCCGCAGATCGGAAACCATAGATGCTCTGGTCGCTGGCTTGATGTCAGCAAAAGGGTATTTCTGGGGGGTAGGCTCAATGCATACGGATCCCCGACAATGGTGACCTTCTTTCTGTGAGCCGCAAATAGCCTCATCAGATCAAACTGTACTAGATTCGTGTCTTGGAACTCATCAATAAGGACAGCTTCGACATTCGAGACACATGAGGGGTGCTGTCTGAGAAGCTCGGCGCATCGTAGGAGAAGGTCATCATAATCTAGCAGGTTCGATTTTGCCAAGGCATGTTCATATTCCCCATATACAATTGCAAACTCCTGTACACCCACGCTTTTCTTCTTCGAAGTCTGTGCCATATATTCTGAATGGTTGGTGCCGTGTGCCTTTGTATTTGAGATTCTTGAACGAGCTGCGCTGGGATCGATGTTGAGGTTACCCCTCTTGATAATGCGCTGTAGAAAGGTAAGCTTCAACTCCTTGATAGGTCCACATGTCGCCTACCTTTATGATGCCGAGGCTATCTGCACTATCTGCAATCCCAAACCCCTTATCGATTCCAATCAAATGCCCATAGCGGACCTGTGTAGGTGCTTAGAACCATTCCGGGAATTTTGCTCAGCAAACAGATAGATACCCCTTACTAGATATCTCCTTGCAATGCTATGAAAAGTGCCTAGCACCAACTTTGCTTCCAGCCCATCCCCAATCAGTTTTCCAATGCGCTCTTTCATCTCCCGTGCAGCCTTCACAGTAAACGTCGCAACGATAACGTTCCATGGCCGTAGACCCTCGTGGCAGAGTAGATAAGCCACGCGCGCCGTAAGGGTTTTAGTCTTCCCAGACCCAGCTGTAGAAACAAGAGTGGGTCAGAAAGGGCAGCTCCTGGAGGAAGCTTATGTCAGTACTCACGAGGAGCAAGGACCTGGAGCACGGGAGCAGGACTGGCTACAGCAATGCGCTGTGCGGCATTGAGGCCTTTGAGAATGGCCTCCGTCTGCGGCAGTTTCTGCCTGTCGTCATGGCCATCAAGCTGCGATCCCCGCATTGCTTCATCTGCCTCTGCCTGTTGTGCGGGTTTACCGGACGTGTCCTGATCCCTTTGTGATTGTCGCGAGCTCTTGGCAAAACCCGCGAGCTCTTGGCAAAACCCGCGAACTCACGTGCTCGCCATCCCGATTCAAAAATGCCATTGCTCAGCGGGTCAACATTCCACGTTATTTTCTACGAAGGGTCCATTGTCGCAATCACTGACGAACTGACTGACGATGCTCTCTCGAATACTGTTCCGCACCCAGCGGGTAGTTTCGCGATCTGCCGGCTCGATACTACTGCAACCACCTCGAGCTCGTTTTTACGTTGCGAAGAGCGGAGCCGATATTAAAATTGACGACTTGCAGGAGCAGTGAGCGGAACCCAGCCAGTACCCGACAGAGCCAGCAGCACTAACCCCTCCTAGATACATGATCGCCAAAGATGAAGTATCTACTCCTAGTCCCAGTCCGCCGGCGTACCCTACTCACTGGTTTTCAAGTTTGAGATCGCCGTTGAGGAAACTGGCAAGAAATCCGTCTACGCGCGTGGGGATAGAGAGACGGCGCGCGAGGAGCTGGCACGGCTGAAGGAGCTTTATGCAGCGGCGACAGAAGACTCGGAAGCAAGCGTCGCAGCGGAGATAAAGAAGAGGGTGGGCCAACGGGTACGGGAATTGGAGGGTGCAGTGGAGGAATTAAATAAGGCCGACTTGGAGGATTGAAGTATGGGATGGCGGAGAGGCGAGATCGGAAGGGCGTTGGCGTTGGCGTAGGCTGAAAAACAGGAGCTAGAGCAAGGTCAAAACAATCCAAACCCAGATCCCTATGGTTCACTCTCTGCCATGTCGTATATGGCTGACGAGAATCTCCCTCTAGGTACAGAGCCACAGGTCAAGGACGCGGAAACTGACGCCAATAAATCAAGTTCCATTGTTGTTAACTCCACGACATCTAACCATGAACACATCGAAAACCCATTGTCGCAACCCTCTCGCGATGCCTCTGAGCCCCCGGCGTATCGAAGGGTCTGTATGAGTAAGAAAAGTTTGATAGCCAAAAGACATCAACACCGTCAGCTTATACAAAATTTCTTTCTCCAAACATTACCCATTTAGAAGCCGGCACATTCGCCCCCATTATTTTGTTGCACACTGCAAGCATGTCCGATCCCCTAAGACGGCGCACCTATCGCAGACAAGCCGCCCACAGCCTAGGCACCCAAACTCCCCCAATAGGGTCTCATCTATGTCCATCGCGTTTTCATCGACCACAATCAACGGTGCATCGCAATCTTGGCAGGATTGTGGAGGGAGTGGGGGAGGGTGAGTGCCCAATGTCGAAGCTTGGGAACGTGCGGGAGGAAGCAACCAGAAGGAATGGAGCGTGGGTTGTGGGTTACACAATTCTGGTAGTGGGGGTTGCATATGTGGTGACCGCACTATCGGGAATTTCGGTGACAATGGTGATTTGGGTGAGATTGGTGGGGATACCTGGTCGTGGTAGGTAGGGTTCCGAGTGCTATTGTAGAGGAGGTGGAGAGTTTTTTCTGTAGAAGAGAGATACCATGAGCTAATAGCTAGAGGTGTGAAGGGGGGACACGTGGAATTTAAATATTATTTTGAGGGAGGCTGATAGAGTAATTCACCAAATATTTGTTCCGGACTGGGACGGTTGTCTCTAAATCGCTTCCTCGTTCTGCTATCTAAGTGCCGAGGGGTGATTTCTAGCACATTCCCATTCACATGTGCCTGGACTTCTACGCCCATTCGAGGGAGCGAAAAGCATGTGGGTCGACGGACGGGAGTCGGGCTGGAGGACGAGTCGCGTTGCGAGGCTGTGCAAGTGGTTGGCTCGGGAGAGACGAATTGTAGTGAACGTTTGCGTTTAAGACCCATTACGGAGACTGAAGGAATTGGACTCATTTCCCTGGCGACGATATGTATGGGAGTCGAGGTCAACCAAAAACGAGTCTGGAGAGGTGGCTGAGGAGCACGTCGCGAAACCACTTTTGACGCGCTATGGGTCTCTTAGTAAGCATACAGCCGATGATATTCGTGATAAAATGAGGGGCAACAATAGCACAACACTAGCACAACACTGTTCCTAATCCCACTAGCCCTGATCTGCCGGCTAAATCATGACTCGACGCGCCGCTAGTCACGCTGGGTCTTGGTATTCATCTTCCGCCCCTACTCTCTCATCGCAACTGGAGAAGTGGCTCGGTGATGTTCCCGACAGCATCGACGGCGAAGGCAAGCTTCCGCCGAGCGGGGCAAGAGTGATCATTGCACCGTGAGCTTGCCTGCTACGCGCCTTATTGTGGGATGGGACTGGTCTGAGAAGCTGTCAATCACTCTTGCAGGCATGCCGGATACTCCTATTCCGGACCAGCTGCCGCATGGGCATACAAATCCCTTGACATTTCCAAAGCGTGGGCTATCCTCACCCTGCTTTACGTTTCGTGATCATATATTGGGTTTATCTGACTTTACTAGGAAACGCATTTTCCTTCTCGGTCCCTCACACCACGTCTACCTCTCTGGCTGTGCTCTTTCCGACTGTGAATCTTATGAGACGCCCCTTGGGAACTTGAAACTCGATAGGGCGACTATTTCTGAACTCCAAGCTACTCGAAAGTTCGACACTATGTCGCTCCGAACGGACGAGGATGAGCATAGCCTTGAGATGCACCTCCCATACATCTACAAGGTCCTGTCTAGGTATTTGCTCCGCCCGTCTAACTCGAGATACCCTACACCATTTAATGTCTTGCAGAGCATTTCCAAATGACCCAACTTCCTTCCCACCCCTCATTCCGATCCTAGTAGGTGCCACAACAGCCGCGCTCGAACGTACCTATGGGGCCCTTCTATTACCTTATCTTCGTGATCCTTCCTCTATATTCATAGTTTCCTCTGACTTCTGTCA
>JAJDFF020000549.1:0-15225 GCA_021527025.2 Geoglossum cookeanum | reverse complement strand
CTTCTGGCGTTGCAGCGCCGCTTCGGCCTTGGTGAGGGCGGTTTGGTAATCGCCCCTGCCATAGTCAAAGCTGATATCGAGCGCAACGACTTGCGGATCCTGTGGCGCCGTCGTCAGGGCGGATTGCAGATCGGCGCGCGCTTGCGAGAAATTTCCCGTATCGAAATAGGCTTCGGCCCGCGCGGCGCGATAGCGCAATGTCAGATCGGCCGTACCGGCATCGCTGCCGAGAAGCGCGGTGCAGGTCTCGATGCGTTTTACCGCCGGTTCCAGTTGCTGCAGGCAGCGCATCGCCAGATCTTGCCGCGGTCCGGCGATCGCTGTCAGCCGGCTGATCAGGGCCAGCAGCGGTGGTGATTGGGGCGAGAGCGTGCGCGCCTTGTTGAGGTCGCCAAGGGCGCCGTCGAGATTGCCGGTGTCGTTTCGCACCATGGCGCGCACGACATAGGCGACGGTCAGTTCCCGTGGATCGGTCGGATCGGTCTTGGCGACCATCTCGTCGCAGGCCGCGAGATCAAGGTTTTCCTCGCACAGCACGCGCGCGCGATCGACGGTTTCGGCGTGACTGGCGGGGCTGAAAAAATCAAGCGAGGCGCTGAATGCCAAGGTGAGCAGGAGGAAACGCATGATCTCTGACGCGATATGTTGCGGTGCCGCAGATCGCCCTGATGCTAAGCAGAGAATATTGACGGAAGGTTTATGCCGGGCGCGTCTTCAGCCGCATGGCGGCAACGCCGCTGCAAACGATGAGCGCAATGCCAAGCCAGACGATGGGCGAGGGAATGTCACCGAAGGCGATGAGGCCGATGACGATCGCCGAGACGATCTCGGTGTAGCCATAAGGCGCCAGTTGCGAGGCAGTGGCGAGGCGATGCGCCTGCACAATCATGAAATGGCCGATCGCGGCGATGACGCCCATGAGGACGATGAGCGGCCAGTCGGTCGGATCCGGCTGGACCCAGACAACGGGCATCAACAGGGAATAGATGACGGCGCCGGTCAGTGCGGTAATCGCCGAGGTCATCAGCGACGGGTCATGGGCGGCAAGCCGCCGGGTCACCAGCATCGCGCCGGCATAGGCGATGCCGCTGGCAAGTGAGAAGGCAACGCCGATCGAAATCCCGCTCAAGGCCGGGTGGACCACCAGCAGGGTACCGATGAAGCCGATCAGCACCAGGATCCAGCGCGCTTTGCCTACGGGCTCGTGCAGCAGCCAGGCGGAGCCGAGCAGGATCAGGAAAGGGTAGATGAAGAATACCGCCATGCTGTCGGCCAGCGGCATGTATTTGACCGAGGAGAAGAACATCAACGCCGAAAAGGCCATGATGCCGCCGCGCAGCAACTGCAGTCCCGGCCGGCTCGGCCGCAGCAACGCCGCGCCATATTGGCGGATGGCAAAGGGAACCAGGGAGAGGGCATAGAAGAGATAGCGACCCCAGGTGATCTCCAGCACCGGCAGGTGGCCGGCGAGATGCTTGGCGATCGCATCCATGCAGGGAAGGATGGAGAGGCCGGCAATCAGCACCACGATCCCGCGCAAGGGCTGGTCTTCGGTCGCGTCGCGACGGACGGAGGCGGCTGGCGCGATCTCAATGCCTGGCGTCGTCGGCTGCTGCATATCTCACGGGATGGTTCATTGCGGGCGATTAAGGGCAGCCGATCCGTCACATCGTTCGGGACGGCTGATCCCCTCTCATGGATAGCGGCTGGCAGGGGCCGCCGTCCATGACAACTCACCGCCAGCGGCGGCGGGACACCAATGCGTTATTGGGGCTTGTCGGCTATTCCGGCTTGATGAACTTCATCAGGAAGCGATCGCTTTCGCCAATCGCCACATATTTCGCCCGGTCCTGATCCTTGAGGCGCAGGGTTGGCGGCAGGGTCCAGACCCCGGCCGGATAATCCTTGGTGTCCTTGGGATTGGCATCGACCTCCGAGGTGGCCACCAGCTTGAAGCCGGCCTTTTCGATGAGCGCGATGGCGTAATCCTGCCGCACATAGCCGCTGGCGGCCTTGGGGTCCTGGGGCTGGTCGGTGCGGCCGCGATGATCCTCGATGCCGAAAATGCCGCCCGGCTTCAGGGCGCGGTAAAAGGCACGAAGCGAGGCCTCGGCCGTGCCGTCGGCCATCCAGTCATGCAGGTTGCGGAAGGTGACGACCATATCTGCAGTACCTGGCGGCGCGATCTCCAGCCGATCGCCGTCGAAACCGGTGACCGTCACCTTGTCATAGATCGCCGGGTTGCTGGCGAGTTTGGCGGTAAAGGTCGTGTGGCCCTTCGTCGCTTCAGCCGAGCCGTCATCGGGGATGGCGGCGTAATAGCGGCCGTGATCGCGCAGATAGGGCGCCAGCGTCTCCATCCACCAGGCGCCGCTGCCGGGATCGATCTCGACCAGCGTCTGGTCGTTGCGGAGCCCGAAGAAGGTCAAGGTCTCATAGGGATGCCGATAGATATCGCGGGCCCGATTCTTCGCGCTGCGCTGTGGTCCATCAACCAGGCTCTGCAACTGATGGTCAGGCGCCGGTGTCGCGCAGCCTTGCACGAGAGGCGCGACGAGCATGATGCTGAGCAGGCCAGCGGCCAGACGAAATCGGGTCATTTTATCTTGCACTCCTCCTATGGCCGGCGACATCTCAGACGAATCGGCGGGGTCGCTTGTCGCAACCCATCGGTGACGCCGCCGGGCGTCAATGACATCTGCTGCAGGATAAGCACGATCAGGTGCCCGCGAAGGCGCGTTTTTCTTGTGCCGACCGAAGGGGGACGGGACACCTCACTGCTCGGAAGTTCGGCCGGTCGCCTCAAGCGTAGAGCAGGCGGCCCACTTCCTGGATCAGCAGGTTGAGATGGAAGGGCTTGGACAGCCTCGGCGCACTGTTCTCGGAGCTGCTGCCGGTTGAGACGGATTGGCTCTCTCCGCCACCGGCTGCCGCGCCAGTATGGGCAGGTCCGTTCCGGGTGGTACCGCCATGTGCCGTCCCCGTGCTGCGGCTGGCGGAGTTGCCGCGCGCCGGACGGTTGCGCTTCAGCGCCACGGCGGCGAAGCCGGTGATGAACATGATCTGCACATCGGGATTGTGCCGGGTGCATTGTTTGGCAAGCTCGAACCCGTCAAGACCCGGCATGGTGACATCGGCCAGCAGCAGGTCGACTTTCATATTGCCCAACATGGCAACTGCATCCATCCCGCTCTCCGCCGCCCGCACACGATAGCCGGCCCGCTGCAACATCCTGACCAGGAAGTTGCGGAGCCTATCATCATCTTCGGCGACCAGGATCTGAGCCATGGTGGCGACACTTTCTCCAGGTGATCTTTTCCGATGACATCCAGCACAACGTTTTATTGCTGTGCCGGGCGATCATCTAGGAACCAATGTCCTTCATTATTTTTAACCCCATGCGGCGAGTCGCGACCAAGCCAAAATCGCGCCGTCACCACAGGCGCCGATCTGCAAGGCTTTGTGGGAGCGGGACTTTTTGCAGACAACACACGGACGGGACACGGTCCTGCGGCACGACGTCATCCCCGGCGCGGGGCGTGTGTCGACACATGACACCGCCGGCAGATTAAGTTACAAAATCCGGGACATGAGCGGCGATTTCAATGCGTCGAGTGACGCTCCAGCGAAACCTGCAGAGATGATTTGGCCGGCGCGGCAATCGTCGCCGCTGCTGCTCGCGTCACCTCATAGCGGTCGCGACTATCCCGCTGCTTTTCTGGCTCAATCCAAACTCGATCGCAGCATTCTGCGGCAATCCGAGGATTGCTACATGGATCTGTTGATTGAGCCGGCGACACGGCTGGGTGTCCCGTCACTTCGGGCCATGTTCCCGCGTATTTTTGTCGATCCCAACCGTGATGCGGCCGAGCTCGATCCGCACTTGTTTCGGGATCCCTTGCCACCTCATGCCCAGATCACCTCGGCGCGGGTGATGGCCGGGCTTGGCGTAATTCCCCGGGTGGCGGCTGACGATCGGGCCATCTATGGCGAGCAGTTGCCGTTCCGCGAGGCCGAAGACCGGCTCGAGCGTTATTATCGGCCCTATCATCGCGCTTTGCAGGCGGCGATCAAACATATCCGCGGCGAGTTCGGCAACTGCCTGCTGCTCGATTGCCATTCAATGCCTTCGGCCGGCGCCCCTTTGCTGGCGGATAGCGGCGCCGAAAATACGATACCCCTCCGCGGCTTCAAGGCTGGCGTCGAGGTGGATTTCATCCTGGGTGACTGCCATGGCGGTGCGTGCGCCGATGCCGTCACCGCTCATGTCGAGACCTACCTGATCCGCGCCGGGGTCACGGTTCGCCGCAACAATCCCTATAGCGGCGGTTATGTCACCCAGACCTATGGCCGGCCGGCGGAGGGGGTGCATGTGCTGCAACTCGAGATCAACCGGCGGCTCTATGTTGATGAGGCCAGCCTGACGCCCAATGCCGGTTTCGCCGCCATGCGGGAGCTGCTGAGCGGTCTGATCGCCAGCTTGCGCGATCAGGCGTCGGATCTGATGAAGCGGCGGTAAGGCGCTGTTCATGCAATATTTATTGCGTCCCGCGCAGTCCGCGGATATGCCCGAAATCACCGCCATTTACCGGCACCATGTGCTGACCGGCACGGCCAGTTTCGAGGAGCAGCCGCCGACCGAGGCAGAGATGCATGACCGCTGGCGCCTCATCTGCGATCGCGGCCTGCCTTATCTTTGTCTCGACATCGAGGATCCGGCCATTGGGACTGAGGCCGTGGCCACGGGGCGGCGGATCGCCGGCTATGCCTATGCGGGTCCGTATCGCCCGCGCAGTGCTTATCGTTTCACCGTCGAGGATTCGGTCTATCTCGATCCGGACCAGGCGGGGCGGGGCTATGGCCGGCTGCTGCTGGAACGCCTGATCAGAGACTGCCGGGCGCTGGACTTGCGGGAGATGGTGGCGGTGATCGGCGATTCAGGCAATCTCGCCTCGATCCGCCTGCACCGGGCGCTGGGCTTTCGCCACGTCGGGGTCTTCGAGCGGGTGGGCTTAAAATTCGGCCGCTGGGTCGACAGCGTGCTGATGCAGCTGACCCTGCGGGGGGATCAGCCGGACTGAGCGTCGCAACCGGCCGCACGTGCGGGTTGCGACAAGTTATCGCGACAGGGCTGGCATGATTTGGAAACGATACAAAAAAAGAGGGCCGTGCATAGCACGGCCCAAGTTCTGGGAGGAAACGCCCATGAGGGGCGTAAGCGAGAGGGGAGTGTCAGGGGAGATGTCCGCCTCTCGCACTGCAGAAAATGATGCTGCAGGCGCGAAAAGTCAAGGGACAGACTGTCGCAGCAGCCATGCAAATGGTTGACTCTGCTATCGAAAAACCTCATGGCCGATAAAATCTGACCATTTGGTTCAGCTCAATTAACAGATCGCAACAACTTACCCATGATCCGCCAGCCGATCCGCCACCACCGCTGTGGATTGTTGTCGCCCTGGCGGCATCAAGTTGCTTGCGGCCAACCCATAGGCCTGCCGGGTTGAACCTCAAAACCACCTGTATTGCTGGCTTCGCCGGACAGCGGCGCTGGAACGTGCAACAATTGGTTAGGGTCTGGTGGTTAATTTGGGAATATCAGCGCCAGCGGCCGGATGGCCACGGGGGACAGAGGATGATAATCCGCATCCGCGAATGGCAAAAAAAGCACACTGCCGATCGTCGGCGGGGAAGCTGGTAGCGGCATGAGCCTGACGCCGGAACAGACCGGGGCGCAGGATGCCGCCCGCCCGGCCCCCGTGCCGGCTCCCGTGTCGGATGCACCGGTCTCGCCCATGACGGGACATCTGCATCGCTGGCGCACGATTTCCCTGATCGCGGCTTTGTTCGTTGCCGGCCTGGCGGCGATCTTCACCTTGATGCTGCGCAGTGCCGAAGAACAGGACAGCGAGGCGCAGCGTCTGGCGGAGACGCAGATGGGCGCGGCTCTTTCCTCCGCTCAGCGCATGGTCGCCAGCACCACGCTGGATTACGCCTGGTGGGACGATGCCTATCAGAATCTCGCCCTGCATTATGCCCCGGACTGGGCGGCGACCAATCTGAGCGGGGCGACAGTGATCGGCCAGGATAAACTGGTCCAGGGTGCCTTGACCTTCGATCCCCAGAACCAGCTTGTCTATGGCTTCTGGCTTGGCCAGTCGACCCGGATCGGCTTTGCCGACAAGATCGGCGGTGGCCTCGTCCAATTGCTGAACCAGGCGCGCAGCCAGGATGCCGGAAAGCCGCATGCTGTTTCCGGGCTGCTGTCGATCGACGGCAAGCCGGCTCTGGTATCGGCCGCGGCGATCCTGCCTTTCTCCAGCACCGATGCGACACCACCCCCCGGTGCACGCAGCGTTCTCGTCTTCCTCAAGGTTCTCGATCCGCTCAATCTCGCCGGGATCGGCGCGATGACCGGCGCCAGCGGCCTGACATTGGTTGATCAGGCAGGAGCAGCCTCTTCTGGCAAGACGGACACGGCTGCGGCCAATATCGCCCTGATCGCCGTCGATGGCAGCACGATCGGCGCGATCCGCTGGCAGCCGCCACGGCCCGGCGAGACCATCATCGTCAAGCTGGTGCCGCAGATCGGCCTGATCGTTGGCGTGATGGTGATCCTGGCCGGCCTCGCGATCTGGCTGATGCTGAACATCCAGCACCGCAATCAGCTCTATCTCGCGATGATCGACGCCAAGAACCAGCGCATCGAACAGAATCTGAAGCTATGGCGCCTCACCATCGCGGCGATCGATTACGGCATCACCGTGTTCGACGGCAAGGGGCAACTGCTGCTGTGGAATGACGCCTATCAGCGTATCTGGGGCATGCCGGCGGAGCTGCTGCAGACGGGTGGCAACATGGTGCCGATGGTTGAATGGGTACTCGGCCAGGGCAATTACAGGCTGCTGCCGGACGCGCAGCGCGGCCCGGAGGCGAAGCCCCATGACAGTATCACCAACAGCCGCTGGGTCTATCAGCAAGATGAGCGCACCATCGAGGTGCGGCGTTTTGCCGTGCCGGAGATCGGCGGCTTCATCAGCATCTCGCGCGACATGACCCAGAGCCGCCATCACGAACAGGAACTGGTGCAGGCCTGGGAGCAGGCCGTGCTGGCCAACCGTGCCAAATCGGAGTTCCTGGCCAATGTCAGTCATGAACTGCGCACGCCCTTGAATGCCATCATCGGTTTTTCCGAAGTGCTTGAGCAGGAAATCTTCGGTCCGCTCGCCAATGATCGATATCGTTCCTACGTCTCAGATATCAAAGCCAGCGGCTCGCATCTCCTCAGTCTGATCAACGATATTCTTGATTTGTCGAAAATCGAAGCCGGGCGTTTCGACCTCAGGGTCGGCCTGGTCGATTGCGGCGAGCTGATGGACACGGTGGCGCGGCTGGTTCGGCCCCGCGCCGACACCAATCAACTGGCGTTTGATGTCCATCGCCTGGTCACACCCCTGAAGATCATGGTCGATGAGCGTGCCGTTAAACAGGTGCTGATCAATCTCCTCAGCAATGCGATCAAATTCACGCCGATCGGGGGGCGGGTTGACCTCGGTTGCCACCCAATTGGAGAGGCGGGGCCGCACGGGACCGTCCCGGGTGTTGCCTTTGTCGTTCGCGACACGGGGATCGGCATCTCCCCCAAGGATATCGAGACGGCACTCGCACCTTTCGGCCAGATCGACAGCCATCTCGCCCGCCGCTTCGAGGGAACGGGATTGGGATTGCCGATCGTCAAGGGAATCTGCGATCTGCATGGCGGCTCACTGGTGATCGACAGCGAAATTGATCAGGGGACCACGGTGACGGCGACCGTTTTCGATCAGTCGGAGGACACCAGGCAGGAGCCTGAGCGAGGTGGCCTGCCGGCGTTTGGTCGCACGGCTTCCGCTGTCAAATGACGCGGACACATCGTCACATCCGGGCAAGGTGGGGGAGTTGACCACATCCGGGTTGTCGGCTTTTATCGCAGGGTAACCAAGGCGGTTGGCAGGCCGGCAATGCGTGGTCGACCGGTCCAAGTTGGTTGCGGCGTGGCCAACGGCATAAGATCAGGCGGATAATGGGCGATCCGATCCTTTACGGACCGAAGCACAGCAATATGGTCAGCAGCGTGCATCTCGCTTTGCTGGCTCTCGATCTGCCATATCAGAGCACGGAACCGGATCTGCACAGCCTCGACAGCACGCGGATGATGGACCTGCTGCCCTATTTCACTGCGCAGCAGCCGACTCTCAGCCATGACGACCTGATCCTCTACGATGTCGAGGCGATCCTGCTCTATCTCGACGCCTGGTACGGAGAGCTGCTGCGCCGCGACGGCGTCGCCACCCGGTCCGCGGCGATTACCTCGGGGCTGGTTCCGGAATCGCCGCAACTGGTGGGGCTGCAATGGCAGATGGTGGGGGTGATCCGCGATCATCTACAGCCGGCGGCGATCGGTGGCGTGGTGGCGCAGAAGATCTTCGTGCCGCATCTCGGTGGCCGGCCGGATACCGACAAGCTGGCGGCGGCGGTCGTCCGGCAGCAGGACTGCCTGCAACTGGTCGAGCAATTGGCGCAGCTTTGCCATGACGGCGACCACACAGATTACCTGGTCGACGCGCAGCCGCGTCTTGCCGATCTGCTGCTTTATCCAATTCTGTTTCTCATGATGAAGACGGATCTGGGGCCGGCCTGTCTCGCACGTTCCGTGCGGCTGTCACGTTGGTGGCTCGCCATGGGCAAGCTCGATCGTCTCCGTCCGGGCTTGCCTGTGCTGCCCTGACGCTCTGCCGGCTTTAAAGCCGCGTGCAGCGAAGCGGCGGATGGCGGTCGTTTTCAGCCTGGAACCATCCGACCTTCAGTGCCTATGTTAGGGCCACGAAACCAGATTTTCCTCAACGTGAGTCCCAGTCCCATGTCAGACCCGTCCGGCAATTCTTCGGCCGTATCGCCTGCTGTGAAACCCTTTGCATCCCGCCATGACATTGCCTGGCTCGCGGAGCGCAGGTCCGTCGCGGTGCGGCGCATGGGCGGACCGGGTCCCAGCGAAACCGAGATGACACAGATCCTGGCAGCGGCACTGACGGCACCGGATCACGGTGCGTTGCGGCCCTGGAAAGTCATCCGCTGCACGCGTCCGGGACAGGCGCGGCTCGCCGAACTTTTCATCGCCGCGAAGTTGCGCCAGAAGCCGGACGCCAATGAGGCAGAGCTTTCACGGGAGCGGGACAAGGCGGAAAAGCCGCCGGTGGTGCTGGCCATGCTGGCGACGCCAAAGCCACCCAAGGGCGAGGTGACAGAGGCCGAACAGCTGGCTTCAGCCGGTGCTGCCATGCAGAGCATCCTGCTGGCCGCCTTCGGCCTCGGCTATGGTGCCATCATCCTCAGCGGCAGCCGCTGCCATGATCCCCAGGTGCGCGACGCCTTCGGTCTTGGCGCCGGCGATCATCTGCTGGGCTTCATCAGCATCGGCAGCGTGATCGACACGCCGATCCCGGCGCCGCGGCCGACACTTGCCGAGATGGTTGGCAGTTTCGACTGAGCTCGGTCGAGCTGATCTGTTCTAGGGCGTCGCGTCCGGGCCGACTTCGGCTGCCAGATCGGGGTCGCTTTCCTGCGCGATGGTTGCCGCACGCGTGTTCCCGGGCGCCTCGCTCGGCAGGCGATTGATGAAGCGCACGAACAGCATGGCAAAGAAAGCGGCGATCAGCGGCAAGGCACAGCCGAGGCCCAGCACCCAGTGAATGGCCCGGGCAATGGTGTCGGCATCGGCATCTTGGGCAAGGCCGCTGCTATTGGCGACGACACCGGCCCCGGCGGCCCCGAAGGAGATGCCGAGCGAGCGGATCGTCGGGATGGCGCCGGCCGTCAACCCTTCCTCGCCGCGTTTCGCATGGCGCATGACGGCTGCCACCAGATGCAGGTTGGTGGTGCCGAGCCCCAGGCCCACCAGCGCATCCGCTGCCGCGACGATCCACAATGACCCGTCTTTCAGGGTCACGGTCAGAATGGCGAGGCCGAGGGTCGACATCAGCAGGCCGATGGTGATGCAGGCTTGTGCCGCCTTGCCCTGGAAATGCGAGGTGCCGACCGAGGCCACGGTCCAGGCGACGGCGAGGCAGGCCATGATATAGGCGGCAACGGAATCGCTGGTCCCGCGCACCACCTGTAAGGCGAGCGGCAGATAGGCGCCGATGACGGAATGGCTCATGGACGACAGCAGCATCACCCAGCCGCCGATACCGGTGCTGGTGCTGAGCGATAAGGGCTGACTTGGCATCAGGCGACTCGCTGCCCGGCCGCCGGTGGCGACGCGGTCCGGGCGATCGAGGGTGATGGTGCGCTTGACGGCCAGGATGGCGACGCCGATGAGCGCCAGTTGCAGCAAGACGGCAAGGCCCCGGAACGAGGCGCTGGTCGTATCCATGCCGATGAGGCCCATGACCTCATAGACTTCACCGGCGACACTGACGGCACAGACGCCGAGCGTCAGCATGCCGAGGCGGCGATAAGGGAAACGCGGCACCACGGTCCCGTCCTCGACGCTGTGGCGCGGCAGCTTGATCCAGGCGCCGGCCATGAAGATGGCGACGAAGGGCGCATTGAACCAGAACGCGCCCCGCCAGAAACCGTGTTCGGCAAAAAGCCCGCCGACCGCCGGGCCCAGCAGGGCCGCCACACCCCAGGTGCTGGAAATAAAGGCAAGGGCGCGCTTGCGCAGATGCTCGGGATAGACCGATTGCACCAGCGCCATGGAAAGCGAGATCAGCAGACCGCCGCCCCAGCCTTGCAGGCTGCGCGCGATCAGCATGATCAGCATGGTGGGGGCGAGGGCGCAGCCGATCGAACCGATCAGGAAGGTGAGGCTCGCCAGCATATAGGCCCGACGGGTGCCGAAGATCGCGCGCAGAGGGGCATTGCTGGCGGCGCCGATAATGGAGGCGACCATGTAAAGCGTGGTGGGCCAAGTATAGAAGCTGATGCCACCAATATCCTTCACCACTTTCGGCATGACCGAGGCGGTGATGAAGACGTCGACCGCATGCAGTGCCATGGCGAGGTTGATGGTGAGGGTGTAAATGCCGAGGCCGTTACGAAAGATATCCAGCCAACTGGCGGGGGTGGCTTGGTCGGCGGTTGAACGGGTAGGCATCTTGCGCTGCATAATCTTTCCGGGGAGACAGGCCGAGTTAATGAGCGATCCCCTGCCGAAACGCGAAAGGCCGCAAGGGATCATTGAAGGCGTTGGCGATGGGCTGGGCCTGATCAGGTGGCGTATTGACTGGAGGCGGCTCAAGCGACCGGAAGGTGACATGAATCTGTTGCGATCCGGTCATGCGCACCGCAATCCGGCCACTATAGCCAAGCAAGGGTAAAGAAAAAGGCCCAATATGATCCGATGCTTACATCCGCTTCCCCGCGGCCTTGACGGACAGGGCATTGGTCGGTTTGCGGATCTGTTGCACTGCAGCGGCGGCGGATTGCCATCACACTGTCATATCTTCCGGGTCATATCCTCTGGGTGATCCTGGTCGGGCCTCCGCCATCGTTGCGGCAACGGCAGGCGCGGCAGTTTCGCTAAATTTTCTGAATAATATCATATGCGGGTCGGCTCCACGGCGATGAGAGGCGACGTGAGAGTCTTGCACAGAATTTTGCCGCCGATGTCGCAGAGGCGCTGTTGCAAACCATCCGTCATGGTCTATCGTGATGCGGTCGGCGGTCGATACGGGGAAGCATCGTCGCCGGCTTCTGAACGTGAATTGCAAAAGCGCATCGAGACGAGGCCGACAGGCTTGGTTTCAAATCAGGCGGTTTGCAAGATCAAGCAGACCGCCACAGCCGCGGATACTGGCAATCGGCAGATCATCCGCGGTTGATAAGGACAGCATGGCGCCAAAGCGCCGCAAAGCTGCAATAACAACAGGCAGGGTGGAACTATGAATATGCTGAAAAGGGTGCAGGAGGCGACCAGCGAGATCCAGGTGATCCGCTGCAATCTCAATCCCCCGGTGCTTGAGCATACAATTCCGGCGAAGGTTCTTGCGGGGGAGCCGGTCAAGAAGTGGCACGACATCTTTGTCGACCCGACCAATCAGTTCTGTGTCGGCATCTGGGAATCCGGTGTCGGCAAATGGGAAGTCAATTTCATCGAAGATGAGTTCATCGCCATCATCTCCGGCAAGATCACCTTGACCGACGAGCAGGGTTACGCCCAGAGCTTCGGCGCCGGTGAAACGCTGGTCATCCCGAAAGGATTCAAGGGAACCTGGGAAACCGTCGAGCCGGTGAAAAAGTGGTACGCCGCGTTCGAGAATCTGCGCGACTGACCGCCAGCCGCAGCCGATAAATTCTACTTAGCTCAGGGCGCGTTCCATCAGGTGGAGCGCGCTCTTTTCATGTGTGGGTCTGGGCTTGCCTTGGCTTTTGTCTTGGGCAGAGGCGGCGCGCTCAAGGCGGGTGACAGGCCGGTGACGAGATAGCCCAAGGCGCGGTCGAAAGCGGCATCGGCATCCTCGGCCAACAGCTTCGCGAGGCCGGCAGCGAACAGGGGATAGGTGGCACTGTCGGGGTTCAAGGCAGGACTGTCGCCGCGCTCGCCGGCATCGGCTGTACTCGCCTGTTCCTCGATCACCCAACCGACCACGAAGCGGCCGATGGCGATCAAGACCGCAAGGCCCGCTTCGGCGCTGAAGCCGGCTGTCGTGAGGATGCCGAGCTGGCGTTCCACCAAAGGCAGCATCTGCGGGCTGGGCTTGGTGCCGGCGTGCAATCGTGCGCCATCGCGATAGGCCAGCAAGGCTTGGCGGAAACTGCGTGCATTGCCGGCGAGCCAGCGCCGCCAATCGCCGTCGGAGACCTCCACCGAGGGACCGTGATGATCGACCAGGATCTGCTCGGCCATGGCGTCGAGCAGCGCACGCTTGTTCCGGAAATGCCAATAGAGGGTCGGCGACTGGATGCCGAGATGCTGCGCCAGGCGACGGGTGGTGAGCTCGTCCATACCCACCTCGTTCAGCAAGTTCAGCGCCGCCCGCAGCACTATTTCCCGCGTCAGCCGTGTCTTTCCGGTCATCTCAACGTCCTCAAGCCCGGTCCATCCGGCCGATTTTCAACTTGACTCTCTATCATTGATAGGGAAAAAGCAACTCTATCATCGATAGAGAGGAGATTATGACCCGATCCCTGTTCCTGGTTTTTGCCGTCGTCGTCCTGGAGGCGATCGGTTTTGGCATTATCACGCCGATCCTGCCGCAGCTCCTCGGCCAACTGCCGGCGGGGGCGGGCATGGCCGATACGGCGGCGGTCGCCAACCGCTATGGCTGGCTGCTGGCGCTCTTCGCCCTGATGCAATTTCTCTGTGCGCCGGCCCTGGGCGCGCTCAGCGATCGCTTCGGCCGCCGGCCGGTCCTGCTCGTTTCGCTGCTTGGCGGCGCCATCGACTATCTCATCATGGCCTGGGCGCCGGGCTTCTGGGTGCTGCTGATCGGCCGCGTGATCGCCGGTGCCACGGGTGCGAGTGTCGCCGTGGTGACGGCCTACATTGCCGATGTCACCACACTGGAAACACGCACCAAGCAATATGGGCGGATGCAGGCCAGTGTCGGGATCGGCATCATCGCCGGGCCGGCCCTCGGCGGGTTCCTGGGCGCGATGTCGCTGCATCTGCCTTTTCTCGCCGCCGCCGTGCTCAATGCCCTGATGGCGTTCCTGATCTTCCTGATGCTGCCAGAGACGCGACTGGCGGGTGATGCACCGCGCGCGCCGATCCGGTTTGCCGATCTGCATATCCTGGCCAGCCTGCGCTGGCTGATGCAGATCCAGGGGCTGCGGCGGCTGATCGGGCTTTTCACCCTGATCGCGATCACCGGCCAGATCCCGGCCGTGCTCTGGGTGCTGTTCACGATGCAACGCTTCGACTGGGATGCGCGGCTGACCGGCCTGTCGCTCACCATCTTCGGCGTGCTGCATGCGGCGGTACAAGGCGGGCTCACGGCACCGTTGACACGCTGGCTTGGCGACCGGCGTTGCCTCATCCTTAGCATGCTCGCCGATGCGTTGGGTTATCTGCTGCTCGCTTTTGCCAATGATGCGAGCTGGCTGATCGTCATCATGCCGTTGCTGGCCCTCGGTGGTCTCGCCATGCCGGCCTTGCAGACGATGTTGACGGGGGATGTCAGTCCGGAGCGCCAGGGCGAATTGCAGGGTGCGCTCGCCAGTCTCGGCAGTCTTGCCGGCATCGCCGGGCCCCTGGTGTTCACGGCGATCTACAGCGCCACGGCACAGACCTGGCCGGGCCTCGTCTGGCTGATCGGTGTCGCGATCTATCTGCTGGCTTTTCCCCTCTCACTGGTCGGTCGCCAACGTGTCCCCGCGTGAGGTTATCGCTATCAAAGTGCGATGCGTCGCGCTGGCATGAAGACCGCCGATCCTCTAGTCTCCCCTGCGATCATAACCGGCGACCAATAACTGGCGATCAATGACCGTCTTACTGGAGTTTATCATGAGCAAGAAGCTGCTGCGCCTCGGCGACAATCCACCGCCGGTGGAAGAGGGCCGTCCGGCCACCGTCCTGGCCGGCAATCCCACCACGAAGCTGCAGAACTACTATACCGATCCGACCGGCCAGTTCTTCTCCGGCATGTGGGAATCGGCACCGGGCAAATGGACGGTCAACTACACCGAGGAAGAGTTCTGTACCTTCCTCGCCGGCAAGGCGGTGCTGACCGGTGAGGATGGCGAGAGCCAGACCTTCGTCACCGGCGATGCCTTCATCATCCCGCGCGGCTTCAAGGGCACCTGGGAGACAATCGAGGCGGTGAAGAAGTGGTATGTGATCTTCGAGCCGAAATCGGCCTGATCGCCGATTAGTCTTTTGTCGTTGCAGCCTGGGCACAGATCCAGCCATAGGCGGCGGCGATATCGGTGTCTTCGAGGGCCGCCTCGGTTGCGGTCACTACATAGGCACCACCGGCATCGAGGCTGAGCGGGGCGACCCAGCTCAGCCGCTTGCCGGCAATGAACGGTGCGGCGATCGCCGGCGGCGCCAAAGCAACGCCAAGGCCGCTCGCCGCCACCTGCAGCATCACATGACTGTCGCTGAAATTGGGACCGCGGGTAAGCCAGGCCGGTGGCTCGCCGCGCGACCGGTAACCAAGCTGCGCGAGCCAGCTCGGCCAGCCATCGAAACCCTCCTCATGCAGCAAGGTCGCGTCGCGCAGATTGTCGAGCAGATTGCCCTTG
>JAJDFF020000548.1:2500-15326 GCA_021527025.2 Geoglossum cookeanum | reverse complement strand
GCGAAATATAGAAGAAGTAAACATGTATGTTTCGCTTTCTTCTCCGTATGGGTTGTTTGGGGGGGTGTGGGTTTTGTGTGTGGGGGGGGGGGGGGGGGGGGGGGGGGGGGGGGAGGGAGGGAGGGACAAGTTAACTGACTGCCGGGGGCCTGGGGTTCAAGTTAGGGTGTGCGGGGTATATGGTATATATATATATGCAGGGCTATACCCGTAGTAGTAGTATGTTTTATAAATTTTATTTAGGGTTTGTGTAAATAAAAATAAAATAAAAATAAAAAAAAAATTTTAAATAAAATCTGACTTGGGTTTGCCATGCGTGCATTGCATGTAGTTTGTTATTTGGTTGTTGAAAAATGAAAAAGAACGAAAAAAAAAAAAATTTAGAGGGGATATGAAAATAAAATAAAATAAAAAATTTTTCAGTATGGCTTGGGTTTTCTGGGTTGAATTAAAAAAAATTTTTTTTTTTGGACAAAGGGAATGGTGGGAATGAATGAGTTAATGGGATGGGGTGAAGGGTTTGGAACCCGCCCCCTAAAAATCTCCTCCTCCTCCTGCCTTTAACAGAGTGAAACTTCTGTTTCCCCTCACTTCGACGCCCCCCCCCCCTTCCCCCCTCACTTCAAAGCCCCAAATGTTTAAAACGCTGAAAAAAGGCGGGAGGTGAAGAAGCCAAACTCAAAAAGCGCGGCATCCTCCCCCCCTTCAAAATGTCAAGTATAATAATCGTCAACACTAAGCCTCTTCGCAACGGCCATGTCCACGTGATGCATGTCGTTGGAGAACCTGCACTGCTGGAATGTGCAGGGGGAGTTGAGGCAGCGGTGACCGGAGATGCAGTCGAAATCGTCGCAGTTTAGCCCCGCGGAGCAGGGTGCGAGGCGGGCAATGTAGCGGAGTGCTAGGAATTGCTTTTCGCTCAACTTCATGTCGTGGTTGTAGCTGCACATGTAATTGCTGCAGTCGCCTAGGAGGTGGAAGTTGTTGCAGAGCTTCTTGGGTTTTAGAAACTGGACTTCGCGCTGGTCGACTTTGAGTGGCGGATCAATGCGCTGGCCTTTGCTGTTGAGAAGAATTACGGTGTTTGTGGGGTAGGCGGCTCGAGAGGAGGTGGTGGTTGTTGCAGCGCTGTGGGGGGAGGTTGAGCGCACCGCCCTATTCGTGGGTGGAGACGCGGATGCTGGGACAAAGGTTGCGGCTGTTGCTGCGTACGATGGAAGAGTAGACGTCTTTAGCGTCGTAGGGATCTTCTCCTGACGAAAGAGGTCCGGGAAGTTAATGACCTTCAGCTTTGGTGTCAGTTGTGCCAGTTCGGCGGCAAATGGAGGGCCCTCGATCAATGTCACTTTGCTTGCAGCAGACCGGTCGTCGTTCAGCAGGGTCTCAAGGGGCCGAGCATAGCCATTGTCGTGTGATGCTCCTAGGTAGATCTGACGGCAATGGCAGTCGTTCAAATGTAATTGGAAGAGTTCTGTTTGGCAAATGCATCAGACAGGCCATAAGGAGAGAGATTTCAAAAATGTGTCCTCAGAGTCGAGTTACTTACCCTTAATCTTATAATCCGCGCGCTCCTTCCCCTCTCCCGTATCGACAAAGTCAAATAGCGGCTGGCTCTGTGTGAACCCTTTTGCAAACTGCTCCACATAAGACGGAGACTCCACGATCCTAGCCAAAGCACAGGCGCGTGCTAACCCTTTGGTGTTTGCATAAATGCGGACGACAATTCTTATATCGTGTGACAAATAGGGCATCTCCCTCTGGATAAACTCTCGTAGTGAGTATGAGAGAATGCTGCCCGCTTCCTTGCCGCCCTCTTCGGCCTTTTGGAGGAACTTGTCCTCAAACTAGAGTCGGGTCAGAATCGCGTTGGGTGCCACCTTACGAGGCAGCAGGGTATCAGGAAGCTCACAATCATTCCGTCGCCATCGAGCAGCACTAAAATAAACGGGTTACGTTCCTGCAGCACGAGTGGCAGTTAGCTTCCCTCGTCCAGGAAAAGGTCAGTATGCCACTCACCATCTCGGCTTGCTTTTTATGAGCATCATCCTTAATACTAGTGAACTTTGAATGCCACATCCTCGAGCTTTCAAGCTCCCTTTCGCTATCAGAGGTTGCCCGCAGCAGCTCCCGGTCCAGCCGCTCAACCTCACGCACAAGTTCCTATGTCGACCGTGTTACCCACGATCCCTCAACCAAAGCTCGTTGCACCCGACCAGCAGGAGCCAGCCCGCACAAATAGAAAGACACACCTCAATAAGATCGTCTTTCCTCTGCTCAACCGTCTTTATCTGGTCATAGCGCTCACGGAAAGTAAGAGTTCCGGGCATCGCAACCGTGGTAGCCATTGTTGAAAATTATCAAAAGGTGCTGCTGGCAGAAAGCGCGCAGACATCAAGAAGTAAAGAAGCTTAAACCTCAGGCAGTTGAGGGCGTGGCAGGCCGTCGAAGCATTCAATAAGCAGCGGGCCCCCAGGCTTAAAGAGAGCTCTCAGGGAAAACTGGGAATCAGGATGGGGTTTTGGGGATGGGTTCGGGATAGGTATACGGGCGGCCAGACAGCTGGCTTGTCTCGCTCCACCATTCTGCCCTGGTATGTGGAGTACTCTCTGTGGAGTGCGGACGCATGAGCAGCATCAAGTCACCTGTAACCACGCGGCGCCAGAGTGCACCAGACCACGAATGAACGCGGCAACCAAGCTCGGTGAACTCTGGATAGGTACCAGCATAGCACGCCCGCGGCAGCGCACCGCCCCGTGTATACCTGCCGCGTGTACGAGCAAACATGGCTTGCTGTAGCTCATACATGGCATGGCCTGTGGGGGGCAGAAGGTGATGCTGCAACCCGCGCACTGGCTCAGGTTTCCCAGATCGAGCTTACTGTGCAATATTGGACCTACTGATGCGGCTAAGCTTACAGGCTCACAGTGTTACAGCATTTTCTCTTTTCAATTCGTCCGCCCCCTCCCCACACGCCTATGGAACTAGCAGACGCGCGAATGGAAAAGGCTATTCCCAGCTGGGGCAGAGAAAACGTTACAAGAATCTCGCGTTATAAGAATTATCGCGCTATAAGAATATGAATACGCGGCTCCACCCCGATCCTGGGCTCCTACTATAAGAATGGAGTCCATTGCCCCGACCATATTCCTGTAACGCGACTCGACTGTATAGCATTTATGTAAGATAATGCTAGTATCCATACAGCAAGGATTATCAAGTCATGGTTTAAAGAGCAAGGTATTGAGATAGTAGATTAGTATTTAATTTCACTTGATCTGAATTCAATTGAGCATGTTTGGGCACTTCTAAAAATAAAAAAATAAAAATTGGATTTATAAGCATCATACAGAGCTTCTGGAGCTTTAAGGTGATGGTCAAGAAGTCAAAGATCGGTTTTTTGCAGCACTGCAGGAAGGTTGAGAGGCATTGCCTGAGGATTTGTTTGGAAAAATTGGTAGAGTCGATGGGAGTGGAGGATAAAAGGCCATGAGGAAAAGCTAAAGGGTGATATACAAAAGTATTAGGGTAAAATTGGACTCTCTAGAATCAAGTTCATGTTACTACCAAGTCAATTTTCAAAGCTGAATGGAGTAAATCGGACTTCTTCTATACGCGGTAGAATAGCAGTGCAATTGACGGCATGGCGGGGTCGCGAGGTTGAGCAAACCCCGCGGACACTTTTGTCCGGGGTACTGTATCTATCTCTCGATCGCGGAAATAAATAAAGCACCACCACAGTCCTATGCCAGCTACCACGAGAAATCTGATATCGACCGTCCCGAAGACGCAAGCAGAGAAGGTGCTCGGGATTTACCATCGTTGACACGGGCAAACTGGATGCAGCTCACAGTACTTGAGAATAGCTTTTCGGAGACAGGCGACGTGATTATTCGGTTGCTGTAAAGAGAGAAGAGCTGAACATGGCAGTCGTCCGTCGCTGAGGAAAAAAAAAGGTTCGTTAAGTGCAGTCCAAAGAAAGTAGTCTGTATTTAAACATGCCCGGACTATAGTAATGGCGGACTTACCAGCAGCGACAAGTCCGTATTCGACATCAATATCAAAACCAAGACCAAACCGGAACCTATTCTTGTGGCCTTTAAACTCGCGCACCGGCAACGATGGCTTTTCGAAATCCTTCAATGGAGATGATGGATGCCCCCAACGGATATCATAAATACACAACTAAGTTGATAATGACATATTAACAATAAAATAAAAAAAACCGCTAACGGCTTGGGGGAGGGGGAAGTGGAGGAAAAACTAAGAATTTTGCTTACAGAATTCTCAAGTCCACCAATGACAAGTTCATACTCATTTAGCTGTTTGACATGCGTTATAGCTGAGGTATGGCGAAGGGTAAAGGACAACTTGGAACTTCCATGCACCACCGGAATACGGGTATCAATGAGGCGCAGTCCGCTATCTCGGCACCCACAGGCTAGCAAGTCTGGTCCAAGGAACTCCAAAGCGTACACATCACTTGGGAGCCCAAGGCCCGTATCATTCCAGTGAGACTCTGCTTCTTTAACAATGAGGACGCCGTTGGAAGTTCCAGCAGCTGCCGTGCCGTCGACTTTGCTGACCGCAGAAGTCCAAATTGATTGATGGTCATTGGGATGGAGGACCACTTGGCAATCTGCGGTATTAAGAGTTGTTAGACTATCTGACGTTAGGCTGTTCTTTGAAGTATTAATATATACCAAACGTCAGAACCAGGTTATCAGTGGTATAGGCCTCTTTAGTGGCAAGTCTACTCAGGACAATTGCAGCACTATCTTCACCGCCCATAGATGTAGAGCTTTAATGCTCATAGTTAGCAAGTTGTAAATATATAAGGCAATGGAGCAAAGAGAGGAATAAAAGAGTGAGGATTACATCATGGTCCTAGTGACGCCAATATTTATAGAGGTAACCTAACTGTTATATTAGCTCACCAGATCTATCGCTTTAGAGGGGGGTTCTTTAGGGTATTGCTACCTCGGAGGTGGAAAGATAAAGGGGAACCAAACCCCTCAAATGGACATCCTCCTCACACTCTTCACAATCCCCATCATCTCCACCATCTCCATTGTCTCTACTAGTAGAACCCAACGGGAGAGCCCTAAATCAGGAAAGCGTTACAACACTAGACTTTTCTAAAAAAAAAAAATAGGGGAGGGGGGGGGCCAGGGATATATTATATAGAGTTAAGGATCTCACCACAAGCCAATACCGGATGGACCATGAGCGGCTATACAAATAGAGATATATATATCATGGTTATTTTTTTGTGTCAACCAAGACCAGATCCAAAATCACCAGGAAAAAAAAAGAAAAAAAGCATAGCTAGACATAGAAATAAAAATAAAAAACTCACCCGCGATGATCAAACCAGTTTCTTCGTCTTTACAGAACTGCCTTGACGAATAGCCCTTTTCAATCACAAACGTCCGACCAGCTCTCAAACGCCTTGCAAACTGTCTCGTGAAGATCTCCCTCCGATCCGTCTCGGTCCCCCACCCCGCCTCCAACGTGAGATTACCCAGAGCCGGGTCGTTCCAGTAGCGTTCATTGCGGCGAGAAACCAGGCTCGCAGACGCTTGTCTCTCTTTCTCTTCTCTCATTCTCCTCTGCAGAAAAAAAAAGAAAACACCACGTTGTCTGTTTTAGCATCGATATATCTATACATACGTGCTGGAGTGGGAACAACATCCCTGACGAACAAAACAAAAACTGGGGGGGGGAGAGGAGGGGGAGGAGACACTTACCTCTCCAAGTGCCTTTTGCCTCACAGCATCCTCGGTAAAGGAGTAATTGGGCGGAGCCTTATGGACCGGGAGAACTGGAAAATACTTCCCTCTAGCCTCGTCTTCGCGTTTTTTTTCATCATTAGCGATAGACAATTTTTTTTTTTTACATAAATAAACATTTATTCCTTACCAAATACAAATCCGGGAATAGCACGTCTCCCTAGCGCGTGTGCCATTTGAAGCGCGACTTCCTTCGCTGAGATGGGGATATTTATGGGACGCAGCAAAGAATATATGTATGTATGTATGTATGCGAACGTTGCAAAATAGATAGATTGATAAATAGCGCGCGTGACAAGGTGTTGTGTATGAAACGAAACGAAACGAAACGAAAAATAAAAATAAAATATATAGACAACCAACGGAAAGATGCAGAGAAAAAGAGAGAGAGGCTGATTAGGGCAATTTTAGTTGTGACTTCTTCACTTCCCGATAGGGCAACCCTCAGACACAGCCACAAGCCACAACGGGGCGGAAGCTCATCTTGGGTTCTGAAACATGTATATATATAATATGTATATGTATATATATGTACTGCACATGGTTGCTGATCATAGGAACGGAGCAAAACTGCTCCCCACACACTGGACGCTGCTCATGTCACGTTACAATGGCGTTCTGGTCTGTGCCATGTAATGTACTTGTACGTATACAACTGGTATGTGGGTTGCAGGTCACTTCACCTTTACCAACGACTTCTCCACGAACCCAGCATCAATCACCAACCACTTGACTCTCCCCTCCACCTCTCTCCCTAGGGCTAGTAATCAAGTGGCTCTTCGAATAGGTAGATACACCACACCACATTTCCTATTCATACGGGGTAACTAGGCTACGTCGTTGTCGTTGGTGTGATTGGTGTGTATCCGGAACTGATTGAAGTTATACTCCGCCATCACGTGGGCATACCCAGAAAACTACCCAACCAGGCTCTTTTGCGTTTTTATTAAGTATGAACAGTGGTTTTCTTATTGCAGTAAGTGCTTCTGAAGATTTGGTAACACAAAAGAGAAGGGTCGCGACCCGACCGTGGTAGTGCCACTGAAACACTTTGAGACCCTTCAGTGATTTTACAGGTGTGTACATGCGGTAAGAAAACCCAACACTACCCCGCCCTACACCCTTTAATCTCCGCGCCAGCAATCTAACCTGTCTTCTCGTGTTGTGTAGAGACACGTTGTAAGGAGACAACTGCAGCAATGGTTAGCCCTTGGAAAATCACCACAATGAGGCGGGGAAATCTTACCAAAGTCTTCGAGAGAGCGCTGTTTCTGGTTCTTCTTTGGTGACTTTCCGTGCATAAGGTTGTCGAATCCCACGCTATCCTGGAGCAAGTAATAGATACCACCTAAGACGCAGAAAACACCGAACGAGAAGATCCAGATTCTGACGACCGCTACAATTGAAGTTTGACCGCCAACAAACCAGCCAAACAAGCAAAAGAACGTCGAGATGACGTCTACAACGAGGATAGCGCCGCTTAGTTGCCACGACGGAATGGATGACCAAAATGGCCCATTTGCACGAGTGATGAAGATGAGCCAGTTTTCAGTCAAGGAGATTTCCAAGAACAAAACCTCATCCATTTTACCGAAGTTTTGAACGATACCACGGTTCTCACCCGCTACAAGCCTGCAAGTTTCCCGTTAGTGCAGCTCAATCCCGTTGGCTATATAAAAGGAAAAACCTACATGGTAGTAAGGGTAATCCATGTGCCGACGGCCAAAGCAACCCCGAGCAATACCGACATACCCCAGAGCTTGGGTAGGTTCCACTTAACCGGAGTCCTGGAAAACGGAGCGTTATCGTAAGCAATGGCAAGAGTTGCAATATCAGCGAAAATAGCGATGAAGACGACCAATTCCAGGTTAAGACTTGTGTTCAATATGGCGATCCAGAGGCCGAGGAAGATTTCCAAGTGGAGAGATAGTGCGATACGGTACACCACGTACGCGTACATACGATGGAAAATCTGGCGGGAAGTCTTGAGGGCATCAATGATAGCAGAGAGACCAGGTGCCAAGAAGACGATATCAGCCGCCGAGCGAGCAGCATCAGAGGCGCCTTCCACAGCAATACCGGTATCGGCCTTTTTGAGCGATGGAGCGTCATTGACACCATCACCAGTCATGGCGACGAGGTACCCACGCTGCTGGAGGATCTCAACCACATTGTACTTGTGCTGAGGGAATACTTCGGCGAATCCGTCAGCAGCCTCAACGAAATCGTAGACTTCCGAACCAGGCATTTCACCACCGCCACCAAGACCAAGGCGTTCAGCATTGTACACATTGGTACCGAGACCGAGTTGACGTGAGGTTTCGCGAGCAATACCAACAGCATCACCAGTCAACATCTTTATGGACAAGCCAAGGGTCTTGGCCTCATTGATAGTCTTGGCAGTGTCGTGGCGCGGAGGATCAGAACAAGGCATGATGCCGAGGATTTCCCATTGGCCTTCACCACGCTTGCGAGCAACGCCGAGAGAACGGAAACCGCGAGTAGCGAACTCGGCGACTTTGTTTTTGTAGGCCTGGTCGATTTCCTCAGGGATGGCATGGTCCTCCTCGACGGTCTTGAGGACGAACAGTGGGGCACCCTTGACACAAATAATGCGTTCGCCTTGGGGAGACTCGACAACGGCGCTGACCTTCTTGGAGACGGGGTCGAATGGATGGAACTCAATTACCTTGTACTTAGCAAGTGCGCCCTTGGCACGCGGGTAGAAACGAAGTGACTTCAAGAAAGCCTTATCAATTGCGTCTAGACCTTTCTTCTTGCGCGAAGCTGCCAAACAGGCAGTAAGCATGAGGTCATCCGGTTCGACGCCGGCGACAGTGTACGGTTCGGCAAGAGAGAGCTTGTTCTTCGTGAGGGTACCGGTCCTATTATTCCATATTAGCAAAAATATGAACTTAGACTTATCTCAAAAAAGGGCTATTTCCTTCCTTTTTTTTTTTCCTGGAGGGGGGAGGGGGGGGGGCGCTTACTTGTCAGAGCAGAGAATCTCTACACCGGCCAAGGACTCAATGGCAGAGAGCTTCTGAACAATGGCCTTCTTCTTTGCAAGATAAGCAGCGCCAACAGCCATGGTTGTAGTGACGACTGCGGGAAGACCGACGGGCACACCGATAATAGTAATAGCTAGTGTGAACTCCAATATTTCGACAATGCCATTCGAACGATAGAAGGACGAGACCCAGACGATCAATAAAGTGAAGATGACCAAGATCAAAAGGACAGTTCCAATGCCATTGAGCACTTCAGTGAAATGGCCCGTACCGCTACTGGCAGCGTTGACGAGTGCGGCGGCTCTGCCGACAAAAGTATTATCACCAGTGGCGGTAATGACCATAAAGGCCTCACCACGTTTGACAGCAGATGAGGCGTAGCACGAGTCCCCCTTGTGCTTGTCAACTGCGAGGGACTCTCCGGTAATAGCAGACTGATCAACCTGTAGGAAAGCGTCGTCTGTAACGATGCGACCATCGGCAGGAATAATAGTACCCTTTTGAAAAATTGTCAGGTACAAAAAAAAAAACAAATCGTTTGTCTTCGGCTTTGACTTTCAACAATTGGGGGGGGGGGGGGGGTTGCATACCTCTTCAATTTGCAGGATATCACCAGGAACAACCATAGAAGCTTCCACCTCCGCCAAGCGTCCGTCACGGAGAACAACAGCCTTGAGCGCAAGGGTTTTCTTCAATTCCTCAACAATAGAACCAGCCTGGAACTCTTGGATAAAACCGACGGAAGCGTTAAGTAAAAGAAGCGCGCAAATCACACCAAAGTCGACCCAATCCTTGAGACCAGCAGCAAGGATGGCCGCAGCCTAGAGAGCCAATCGCATTGAGTTAGTCATGTATCGCCATTGACCCCTTCGGGGCTCTTGTCAGGGCAGCGCACTGTTACACAAAGTGTAGAGGGAGAGTGAGGGTGGGGGGGGGGGAGTGGGAAGAACCAACCTCCATGACGAATTGAATTGGACCGACAAAGTACATGAGGAACTTGAGGAACAGGTTCTCCTTCTCTTCCTTCATCTGATTGAGGCCAAACTTCCGTCTCCGTTGTTCGACTTCGGCGGCGCTGAGACCAATGCGGGTGTCCGTCTGGAGCAAGTCTTCCGAGACTGGGCGAGCGCCACCAGGTTGGGAAACCTCGTCCTCCTCTTCTTCTTCATGGCCGTCCATTGACTCGAGGTCGTCAATCAGTGCATCGATATCCTCGTCATCCTCTTCATCATCCCCATCGGCTACCTCGGCTTTCGAGTCGGGCACCGCCTGCTTTTCCAAGTCGGCCGGCTTCTCTCCATCCTGGGAAGAGTCGAAAGTGCCAGACGGTACAGTGGTCCCGAGGTGATCCGGCGTAGTTGCATCCGAAGATGTAGCAGAACCGCCATGATGGGCCACGGCAGGGTCGGCCATTGCTCTCGATCACTGCAGAGCGAACAATTGAGGAACTACACAGAGCCGGACAGAATTGCAGAGCCCGCAGGGTATCCAATGGCGACACGCAAGTTTGTGGTAGGAGTGATGGATGTAAGGGAGGAGAGGGACAGAGAAAAGAAAGAGAAGGAGGGAGGGGGGGGGAGGGACGGGCCTTTTGTGCTGGGTGGGGGGGGGGAGGAGGGATTTTATTGAAGCGAAGCTAGCTAGCTTTGCTGATTCCAACACTCACACACACACACACACACAGAGAGAGTGCGTGCGCGAGTTCCTTCCTGGAAGGGGACGCGTTAGCCGACCGGAGCGGTGCAACGGTTGCGCTTCCTTCCTCCAGTCGAACCGTGTTCAATTGGCAGCTCGGACAGAGAGAGCGCAATTGGGAGAGTGGAGAGTGGAGAGTGGAGAGAGAGAGATGACGCTTGCAAGTCCGCAGGAAAATAAAAAAAAGGGCCGTGGGGACGCAACGCGGTCGGTCGGAGGAGGAGGGGCTCGATTGCTAGCTATATAGACACACACGCACACACACATACACATACACAAAGCAGTATAGTCAGTAGTATAGTCAGTAGTATAGTAGTAGTAGTAGCAGTAGTAGCAGCAGCAGCAGCAAAAGCTCTCTCCCTCTCTTCCTCTCTTTCTCTCTTTCTACCCTCTCTCTCTTTCACACCCCACGGCAACCCGACCAATCAAGAACTCAAGCGAGCGAGCAAGAGGCAGAGTTTTTGCTCATGGGGGGGCGTGGGATTAAAAAATTTTTTTATTTTTTTTCCGTTTTTTTTTATTTTTTTTATTTTTTTTTTGTTTTTCTCGCCCACCCCCAACCGCCCACAACAACAACGCCGCCCAACGGCTTCTTCTCTTTGTTTCTGCTGCCGCCGCTTTGCCTGCGTCTTGCGTTCTTTGCGTTCCTTTTTTTTTTTATTGCCCCCCCCTTCCCCCTCCCCCTCCCCCCCCCGCGCCAGCGAAAGATCGAGAAAGTGTTTGTCCATTATTAGCTGCCCTAGTCTTGCGGGGGGGCGCTGACAAGCTTTTTTCTTTCTTCCTCTTATTTCTTTTTTTCTTTTTTTTTTTTTTTGGTTTTTGGTTTTGGCGGCAAACACTTTCTCGCTCATCTCTCGTCTGTGCTCTTCTTACAATGTACTTGTAATATATTATAATACATGGAAAGTGCACGTTATTTTCCGGCCCGCCTTTTTCCTTTTTTTTTTCCTTCTGGGGCGTCGCGCCGGTGGGTGGGGGGGGGGGGGCGGATAAGCCATATGTAGCAAGTTAGTACGCTAAAAGAGAGAATTTCGCAGAGCCCCCCCCCAACCCCAACAACCCCAAGGACAAACCCCAAAGTACATGTGCCCGAAACCCCATCCATATCGCAGACTTGGGCCCAGCCCCAAGGCTTTCTCCTCCCTGCAAATGTGCGGTTAATATCTCATAGTTTTTTTTTTGGCGCAACAAAAAAATTTTTCGTCCCGCCGCTGGCCATCCCCCTTGCGCGATTATTATATTTTCGTTGGGTCACGGAGTGCGGTTCGCATGAAATCCCCAAAAAAAAATTTTTTTTAATCGCTTGCTGCTGCTGCTGCTGCTATAGCTTTCCGAGTTCGGGGGAGAAAGGCAGGCCCCTGTCTATCTACCCTCGCGCCTTCGAAAGAAGCATCTTCCATCACATCTCACCCATCCATCATCATCATCATCTCTCCTCGGTGGCATGTCAGATACGCGGAATGCACCCAATTGCTCCGTATGATCGGCACGTCGCAAACGTCGGCGCCTCTTTCTTTTCCCCATGCACGGAGTACCCTACAATCTGTACTCCAAGCGGTTTGTGATGGGGGAAGGATACCACATCATGAAACCTGGGACGAGGCAAGGATGCGACAAGCCACCCCAGGTCGTGCATGCCGCGCATCTCCAAGGCCCAACACACACACCCAATCAGCACGGCCAACTTCGGCACGGATGACCTCAATGCAGATAAGCATCAGTGAACGGCCTCGCCGGTCAACCGATGAACACAACACACACACGCACACGAACCAGCTTACACACCTAACCTAACCTTACTTAGTTACCTAGTATGTGTATGTGTGTGTTTTTTGTAATGTTGCTTTGTACTCTGTAACTTTGTACTTGTACATGTACATACACATTACACACACATACATGCATTAGGGAGTATAGAGTACAGAGCACAGAGCATGGGCTGGGGCGTTTTTTCTTTTGAGCACGAGCGAAACACTATTGTCCGTTGTATCGTGTGCAAAGTGCATGTGCAATAAGGCAATTTAGAAGGTGTGTGCGTGAGAAAGTAACGGGGCCTAGGCCCAATCCGACAACAGCCATAATCTTACACGTAGTATGGGGTGTTATGGGTGTTATGGGTGTTAGAATGGCATGTAGTAGCGGTAGTAGTAGCAATAGTAGTGGTAATAGTAGTGGTAGTGGTAGTAGTAGTGGTAGTGGTAGTAGTAGTAGTAATAGTAGTAACTCTGTGGTCCACTCTCTTCCTCTCGCTTCCTTCCTTTCCGACTCACCGAAGACTGACAAACATCAAACAAACAAGGCCAGCGGCAATCTGCTTCTCGGGTTTACCGC